>SKCR01017978.1:0-287702 GCA_019454045.1 Zanthoxylum bungeanum
CATGTAATATTAATTTCCATAATGGAATTATATGTTACAAAACTAAATAGTTATTACCTTTCAAAAAGGTGTAACTACTAAAATAAAGCCAAGGGTTTCCAAAACCCAAAATTTAAAATTCCAAATTTAGCCTTACATTAAATTATATCATATATAATTTAATATATGTGATTAAATATCAAATATTTAATAAAACCATATATTAAACTTTTAATATATAGTTCCAAGTGTGACAAAATAATATTATTAATTATATTAATAATATTTATACCTTCGTGAGTATATATTTGGACTATCCAATTATACTAAATCCGCTATAGTATATCGAGCTAGCATGGAGACCAAATGGACCTACGGTTCTGAGCTCCAATAATCTTGAAATATTAATTAAGCTCTTAATTAAATATTCTGAATTATTAACTCCGGGTTATTCCACTAAAAACCTGAAGCTCCACTCTCGTTACCGTAGATGGTATATTAAGCCAAACCAAGTCGGTGTCCATCGATATAGTCACTACATATAGATTAACCTTTCACGAGTATCTCGTAATTAGAGCAGGATCATAATGTTCGTTATACGCCTCTAATTATTTTTACCTTAAGTACCATTGATTCTCTAATGAACGATTTATTCATAACCATTATGAATTTTAATCTTTCTATTCGTAATAGAAAGACTTGAGTGCTCTAACTGTTCAAGTACTGAATCAACCCTTAAGAAATATACTCCTCTATTTCTCACAAGAATGAGTGAACTTCATGTCTATGTAAAATGTCCCCATCTACACACTAGACCATGCCCCAAAGTACGTAGTTATTGGTCGGGACTGCTACATCAACCTCACCTTTGTAAATCAAAGGACATAACCTGCCATGTAGGAGTTCGTAGTACACTCAGGATTAAGATCAATCCATATATGACCATCTACTAGATATAAATGAATTTTTTATTTAACGGATATTATAATAAAGTCATTTCTATCTGGATCCAATCCTATATGATCACATCATATAAGGTGCCTTCATTCTCATGTCTCCACATGGACGATCCCGGATCAAGGTCGCCATACAATTATAGAATAGACCACAGCTATAGATAAACCATAAATAAAGAACTCGCTTTGTTTGCTCTCTATGGACTATTTTAGATTACCAACTTCAGACTTAAATCCTCTTGTGTATGACACTCATACACTAAGTATGAAGGTACATGTGTAATCTAGAGTAATCAAGATAATTTACAATATGCGAAATATAAACAAACACTTTTATAAATGAATAATGCATCATTTTATTTCATAACATATAAAACCGTTTACATTACATGAAGCTCTAGGGCATATATCCCAACAATCTCCCACTTGCATTAGAGCAAATGGGACATGTCACGTAATCCTAGATCATCTAGGTGACCTACAAACACTTTAGCCGATAAGATCTTTGTAAACGAATCAGCCAGGTTCTCTACGGATGCAATCTTTATGACAGAAATGTCTCCTCTCTGCACTATCTCCCTGATGGGATGATATTTCCTCTCTATATGATTCCCCCTCTTTTGGCTTCTCGGTTCTTTTGAATTTACCACTGCACCACTATTATCGCAATAAAGTGTGAGTGGTTTATCCATATCTGGAACAACTTCCAGATCTCCCAAGAATTTACGGAGCCAAACTGCTTCCTTAGCAACTTCACAATGTGCTACATACTCAGCCTCTATGGTGGAGTCAACAATGTAAGATTGCATTATACTCCGCCATACTATAGCCCCACTACCTAGGATAAACACTGATCTAGATGTTTATTTCCTAGAATCGACATCTGTCTGAAAATTAGAGTCTATATATCCTCTTAGTATCATATCCTCACCAGAATATACAAGCATATAATCTATCGTTCTCTTAAGATACTTGAGAATGTGTTTCACAGCCACCCAATGATCCAATCCTGGGTTAGACTGAAACCTACTGACTACTCCCACTACAAAATATATGTCTGGTCTCGTGCATAACATTGCATACATGAGACTACCAACTACTGAGACATATGGGATATGTCTCATTTCCTCAACATCTTGAGGTGTCTTCGGAGACTGTTCATTTGACAAATGAACTTCATGTCGATAAGGTAGATTACTTTTCTTGGAATTCTGCATCCCAAATTGCACAAGGATCTTGTCGATATAGGATGCTTGAGACATAGCTAACAGTCGTTTCTTGCGATCCCGAAGTATCTGAATCCCAAGAACATAACTGGCATCTCCTAAATCTTACATTTGGCATTGGTTAGCTACCTAGGTTTTCATGTCCGATAATATCTTTACATCATTCCCAATGAGTAAAATATCATCGACGTATAAACAAGAAAAACCACCTTCCCGTCAATGACGCGCTTGTATACACAAGGCTCATCAACATTCTGCTCAATGTCATAAGACTTGATCGTGGTATCAAATCTTATATTCCAATATCGAGATGGCTGCTTAAGTCCATAAATGGACCTTTGCAGCTTGCAAACCTTTTTCTCTTGACCTCGGGCTATGAACCCCTCTGGTTGTACCATATAGAAACTTTTATCAAGATTGTCATTCAAGAATGCAGTCTTGACGTCCATTTTCCAAATCTCATAGTCATAATATGCGGCGATGGACAAAATAGTGCAGATGGATTTGAGCATGGCTACGGGCGAGAAAGTTTCCTCATAGTCAACTCTCTCTTTCTGGGTATAACCTTTGGCCACTAGCCTACCCTTGAATGTCTGTACCTTCCCATCTGCTCCCCTCTTCCTCTTGTAGATCCACTTACAACCTATAGGTTTCACTCCATTAGGTTGGTCTATAAGTTCCCAGACTGAGTTGGAGTACATAGACTCTATCTCAAGGTTCATGGCTTTGAGCCATTCCTCTTTATCAGAATCATCCATTGCACTACGATAGGTCAATGGATCATCTATATCATCACTGAATGCGACAAGTTGTGCCTCTCCAACTCCAAGATAGCGATCAGGTTGTCGTACAACCCTCCCACTATAGCTAGGTGGTAGATCATTCTGATGAGCTTACATCTGATGCTCAGATGTCGAAGGTGCTATGTATTTGTCAACTGTTGTTGACGATGGTGTGCTAGTCGAACCAGCAATTAACTCCTTGAGTAACAATTTACTTTGAGGTTTGAACTCCCTCATATAGTCTTCCTCTAGAAACGCAGCATTTGTCGATACAAACACTTTGTTATCTTCAGGGCTATAGAAGAATCCACCCCTAGTCTCCTTAGGATAGCCTACAAATAGGCACACTTTAGAACGTGGCTCCAACTTTGTAGTCTTATTCTTCAGCACATGTGCTGGACACCCCCATATGCGGAAATATCGTAAACTAGTTTCACAACCACTCCACAACTCTACGGGAGTCTAGGAACATTCTCTTGTGTCAGGAGTTGGTTCAGAATTATCATCGGACTGGTGGTTCCCCGAGATGTGCTCTCAAGATTGATTTGATGAAAGCTTATGACACTATTCGTTGGGACTTTTTGGTTGAGGTTTTGCGGACTGTTGGTTTTCCTGAGAGGATGGTGGGTTGGATTCAGGAGTGTATGACTTCTACTAGGTTTTTTGTGTCTATTAATGGGGAGTTGCATGGCTTTTTTTTCTAGGGGTCGCGGGTTACGACAAGGTGATCCTTTGTCTCCTTATCTCTTTGTTTTGGCTATGGAAGTTCTGTCAGGCTTACTTCATAATATGGCTCTTAATCAGGAGTTCAAATTCCATGGGCGGTCTTCTAAGAACCGTCTCACTCATCTTTGCTTTGCGGATGACCTTATGATTTTTTGTAAAGCAGATGTCTCCTCGGTTTCCTTGATCAAGGATTGTCTCGGGCAGTTCAGTGGTTTATCAGGTTTAATCCCGAATCCAACTAAAAGGCATTTCTTCTCCTCTGGTATCTCTTCTACTCTTCAGGGCCAGCTGTGTAATGTTCTGGGCTTCCAAGAAGGGATTCTTCATGTGCGGTACCTGGGAGTCCCTTTGATTTCTACTAAACTCCGGGCCTCAGATTGTGCTTCTCTTGTGGATCGTATTGTTATGCATGCTAAGAGTTGGAGTAGTAAGTTTCTCTCTTATGCGGGGCAGCTTCAGCTCATTAAGTCTGTTTTGTTCTCCATTCAAGTTTATTGGTCTTCTTTATTTATTCTTCCTAAGTCTGTTATTAGGAAGGTGGAGACGATTCTCCGTTCTTTCCTTTGGAAGGGTAGTGAGCTTTCTTCTTCTGGAGCGAGAGTGGCTTGGAGTAGAGTTTGTTTACCTCTAAAGGAGGGGGGTTAGGGATTAAGAGATTGGATACTTGGAATAGAGCGGCTATTGTTAAGCACATTTGGTTTCTTTGTTCTGGCCAGATTTCTTCTTGGTCGAATTGGGTTCAGTCTTATTTGTTGAGGGGGAGAAGTTTTTGGGAGGTGCCTTGTCCTACAGATTGTTCTTGGAGTTGGCGTAAGATTTTGGAACTTCATTCTTGGTCTCGGCGGCAGATGAGAGTTAGGATTGGGAATGGTGCGAAGACTTTATTGTGGTTTGATTTTTGGCATCCTATGGGTCTGATTGTGGATTCGTTGGGTGAGAGAGTGATTTATGACTCTGGTTTGGATAGGATGGCAACAGTTGCTTCCATTATTTTTGATTCTTCTTGGCGATGGCCCCCTTCTAGGTCTGCCGCCCTTGTTGATTTGGCTCGGACCCATATTCCGAATCCTTCTAGTATGAGGGAGGATGAGTTGGTTTGGGAGGATGATAGTAGAGGGAGATTTTCAGTGGATAGTGCCTGGAATGCTATGCGGGCAAGGGAAACCTTGGTGCATTGGTCTCGAGTTGTTTGGTTCCGTAAGGCCATTCCCCGCCATTCCTTTTTGCTTTGGATGTCTATTCAGGGAGGCCTTTGTACTCAAGATAGTTTGATGAGGTTCGGTATCTTTACTTGCTCGCGATGTGTTCTCTGTAGTTGTTCAAGTGAGGATATTGATCATCTTTTCTTCCAGTGTATCTTCTCTTCGAAGGTCTGGTCGGCTGTACTGGCTATGTGTGGGTTAGATTGGAGTTGCCGAGATTAGCCTCAGACTGTTGAGTGGATGTGTCAGTTTTCTTGCGCCTCTTTACGTCATCTCCTTGTTCGGCTGTCTTTTGCTGCATCAGTTTACCATATTTGGAGGGAGAGGAATGCTCGTACTCATGATGCGTCTTTTCGGCCTATTTCTGTTCTGCTTAGTGATATGTTTTTGATGTTCAGAATCGTGCTAGCTTTTTACGGAAGGTGAATCCATCTTATGACAATAAATGGCTTCACCTATCCTGGCACTTGCCCGATGACATCTTCTGTTGATCTTTTTTTGCTTGTAGCCTTTCGGCTTTTCTTCTAGGAGGGCTTGTCCTCTCTAGTTGTTTGGGGTATGCCCATTTGCGCTTGTATAGTTTTCTTTGGTTAATACACTTACTTTATCCAAAAAAAAAAAAACAAACTTAGATGGAACTACATTAAGGATATGCATTGCAGTTTGTAACGCATATCCCCAGAACGACCTAGGTAGTTAGCTATAACTAAACATAGGTCTCATCATGTCTAGTAGGGTCCGATTTCTCCTTTCTGCAATACCATTTTACTGTGGTGTTCCAGGCGCTGTGAGCTGGGATACTATCCCATGCTCAACCAAGAATTCCTTGAAATCTCTGTTAATGTATTCTCCTCCACGATCTGATCGTTAGATTTTTTATTGTTTTACCTAATTGATTCTCAACCTCAGCACGATACTCTTTGAACTTTTCAAAAGTATCTGACTTGTTCTGCATTAGGTAAACATACCCATATATGGAATAATCGTCAATAAATGTGATGAAGTATTCATAACCATCTCGGGCTCTTACATTCATCGGTCGGCAAATGTCTGAATGTATAAGCTCAAGTGGTTGACTGGCTTTTATACCTTTTCCAGTAAAAGGTCTCTTGGTTATTTTTCCTTCTAAACAGGATCACAGACTGGTAAAGTTATGAGTTTTAACTGGTTTAAGGCTCTGTTCTTTATCAACCTATATATATCCGGTCAATGTTGATATTACCAAGTCTAAGATGCCACATATATGTGTCATCGTGAGAAATCTTTTGCCGTTTAGTTTTAGGTTTCTCAACCTTAAACATTTCAGCAATGACCAGCACACCTATGTGTTAACGGTCTTAACACATACAAGTTATTTTCTGAGTTTCCTATGCATATGATTAATCCATTTCTACCAATAATAACCAAATTGCTATTAAAAGAAACTGAAAAATCATCATCCAAAAGTTTAGAAACAGAAATCAAATTCCTACGAAAACCAGGAATGAATAACACATTGTTCAAATTTAAATAACTTCTATTTGTAAAATTTAAATAGGAAACTCCCACTGCTCTTACTGAAACGACATCCCATGTCCCGACCCTCATGGTGTAGTCACCTTCAGCAAGGTCCCTCAGTGAGTCAAGTAGCTGCAAAGAAGAACAAACATGCTTAGTGGCTCTAGAATCAACAATCCAGGTGGATTTATCATACTCCACTAATAGAGATTCGATAACGAGTAAATCATATTTTCCTGTATCCTTTTTCTCCTTCAGCTCAGCAAGGTATTTATGACAATTCCTTTTCCAATGTCCGTTTTTGTTGCAGTGGAAACACTTTCCCTTGGGCTTGGCATTCTTGTAGTCTTTCTTCTTCTTCTTCTTCATGGGCTTAGCCTTAGCCTTCCCAGTGTTATTCTTCTTTATCTTTATAGATTTTGAAGACTCGGCAATATTTGCCTCAGCATTGGGCTTACGAGGATCCACAAGCATAGACTCATAGGGGTGAGCTCATTAAGCAGCTAGGTCAAAGTAAAAGTCAACTTGTTCACAACATGGTTCTTTTAAATCGCAAGAAACTCTTCGAAAGAGTTCCATAATCATGGTCACCTGGCTACGCTCGTCAATACGAGCTCCATGGGTTTCAGCAGTGTTGAGATAGGTCATCATCCTCAAGATGTGCTCTCGAACTGATGTCATATCTGACATGATCCAGGCCGACAACAAACCAAAGGACGCATTACAAGTACCAGAAGGGCCAATTACGAGGCAGAGGACCAAAAGACTCAGAGAAGCAATGGCAGGATTAGTTCAGAGTTTTATGGCCGACTGCAACAAACAAATAGAGATGCATGTGGGCTTCGATGGAAAGGGCCCAAAACCATTTCACTTGGCCCAAATCAGTTTAGAATAAAGCTTTCTAGGCATTTAAGACTTAAAGACTTGATATTTGTGTAATTTCGTTTTTATGGGCATTATTGTCTTTTTGCCTTTAGGGTTTCTTTTTGTAACACTATTTAAGCTTACTTTCTTCTTCATTTGAGAAACCAACGAATTTGTAAACTCAAAAAGCTTAAAGCTTTGGCTATGGCCGAATTAATGTAAGGGAGGGATTCCCCTTTTCAAGTTTGAATCGACTTATCTAAGTTTGGCACACTAAGTGGCGTCTCCATTGCTAGCAAAACACTACAAGGATTCATCTTAAAGGTTCTCAAGGGCAAGTTCTTTGTGGGTCTTCTTTGTGGCCTTGGAAGGGTTTTGTTTCTACAAAATCATTTCGCGGTTCTTGGGGTTCTGTCCGTTGCTTGGGGTTTGCTTGGATTTCGAATCCATGTGGGTTCCTTGTCAATATCCTTCATCCTAGCAGTCATCACTGAGACCATGGCCTCATGATGTTGACGCTTCGAAGGATGCCCGAACATGCCCTGAAATGACTCTATCACCTGAGATACTGAAGCCATAGGTTCATGCTTTGCAGCAGGAACCCCAGACATCCCTACTAGCAAGTAGCAGCGGGCTTTCTCATTAGCTACGACCCATTTCTGGTAGGCATCGCACACAGCTTGCCCAACATTTATGGCTGGCTCGGGAGGACACTCCTCTGTTAGGACAAACTTTAGGTCTTCGTAGACCAAGATATCGTTCATGTTACTTTTTCATTTAACATAATTTTCTCTCGTTAATTTATCATTTGAGAGTATGGAAATAATCGGAGAAACAGTGGCTAAAAAATAATATGAACATGCATTTAACATTCATTCATCGCATATTAAGATTATCAAACAAATTTTGGCATAAAATTAAACATGATGCTTGAACCATGAATAACGAATTAGAAACCTAAGAGAATTACTATGCCACGAAAATCTATCATCCCACAAATAAGTGCCGTCATAGGGTAGGTCAAGTATTTGCATGATAGATCGAGATAATCTCAATTGATTAATATATACGGGAATAACTTTATTCCTATATTAACCAACTACTGTTTGATTCGATCAAGGAATTTAGATTAATAGTTAATCATTCCTTTGTGAGTGTGACATGTCATTTCGGGACCCTTGGACTTAACTAGTGAAGTGCCGCCGTGGTAGGGTTCAGTTCACCAGATACATCTAGAATCCCTATCCTCTTGGAATCCAAACTTGATATTGACCTAAAATGGACACCATCCGTAGGGGGACGAAAGCAAAGACATCTCGAGGCGCCTTTTGAATCTCACATGTGCTAAAGAACAAGACTACTAAGTTGGAACCACGTTAACAAATATGCCTATTTGTAGGCTATCCTAAGGAAACTGGGGTGGATTCTTTTATAGTCCAGAAAATAATAAAGTATTTGTGTCGACAAATGCTACATTTCTTGAGGAGGACTATAGAAGAGAGTTCAAATCTCGAAGTAAAATGTTACTTGAGGAGTACTTGCTGGTACGACCAGTACGCCATTATCAAATATTGGCAAAGACATAACACGTTCGACATCTGAGAGTCAGATGCTAGTTTTTCAGGATACCATAACACCTAGACGTAGTGGTAGGGTTGTGAGACAACCTGAACGATATCTAGGAAATGGAGAGGTGCAAGTTGTTGCATCATGTGATGGTATAGATGATCCATTGACCTATCGTAGTGCAATGGAAGATATTGATAAAGAGGAATGGCTCAAAGCCATGAACCTCGAGATGGAGTCTATGTACTCTAACTCAGTCTGGGAACTTGTAGACCAACCTGATGGAGTAAAACTCATAGGTTGCAAGTGGATCTACAAGAGGAAAAAAGGAATAGATGGGAAATTACAGACTTTCAAGGCTAGGCCAGTGGCAAAGGGTTATACCCAAAATGAGGGAGTTGACTATGAATAGACTTTCTCGCCAGTAGCCATGCTTAAATCCATCATGATTCTTCTTTCCATTGCCGCATATTATGACTATGAGATTTAGCAAATGGACGTCAAGACTGCATTCTTGAATGGCAATCTTGATGAGAGAATCTATATGGTACAACCAGAAGGGTTCCTAACCCAAGGTCAAGAACAAAAAGTTTACAAGTTGCAAAGGTCCATTTATGAGCTTAAGCAAGCATCTAGATCTTGGAACATAAAGTTTGATACTATGATCAAGTCTTATAACTTTGAGCAGAACATCGATGAGCCTTGTGTCTACAAGTGCATCATTGATGGTAAGGTGGTTTTCCTTGTGTTAACATCAATGATATTTTACTCATTGGGAATGATGTAAGATATTATCGAACATGAAAATCTGGCTAGCTAACCAATTCCAAATGAAAGATTTGGAAGAGACAAGTTATGTACTTGGGACTCAGGTTATTCGGGATCGCAAGAAATGACTGCTAGCAATGTCTCAAGCAACCTATATTGACAAGATTCTTGTGCGATTTGGTTTGCAGAATTCCCAGAAAGGTAATTTACCTTTTAGGCATGCAATTCATTTGTCTAAGGAACAGTCTCCCATGACACATCAAGCAATTGAGGAGATGAGACATATACCATATGCTTCAGCAGTTAGAAGTCTTATGTATGTTGTGTTATGCACAAGACCGGACATCTGTTTTGCAGTGAGAGTAGTCAGTAGGTGACAAGAAACCCACTTGGATTCGAAATCCAAGCAAACCCCAAGCAACGGACAGAACCCCAAGAACCACGAATATGATTTTGTAGAAACAAAACCCTTCCAAGGCCACAAAGAAGACCCACAAAGAACTTGCCCTTGAGAACCTTTAAGATGAATCCTTGTAGTGTTTTGCTAGCAATGGAGACGCCACTAAGTTTGCCAAAACTTAGATAAGTCGATTCAAACTTGAAAAGGGGAATCCCTCCCTTACAAGAATTCGGTCATAGCCAAAGCTTTAAGCTTTTGAGTTTTTTATAAATTTTGTTGATTGTTTTTCCAAATGAAAAAGAAAGAAAGCTTAAATAGTGATACAAAAGAAACCCTAAAGGCATAAAGACAACAATGCCCCTAAATACGAAATTACAAAATACCAAGTCTTTAAGTCTTCAAATGCCTAGGAAGCTTTATTCTAAACTGATTTGGGCCAAGTGAAATGGCTTTAGGCCCTTTCCATCGAAGCCCACATGCGTCTCTATTTGTTTGTTGCAGTCGACCATAAAACTCTGAACTAATTCTGCCATTGCTTCTCTGAGTCTTTTGGTCATCTGCCTCGTAATTGGCCCTTCTGGTACTTGTAATGGGTCTTTTGCTTTGTTGTCGACCTGGATCATGTCATCCCCTCCCTCTTGAAAAGGATTCGACCTCGAATCTGTACATGCATCAAAATGAGTTAAGTCAGAAACATTAAATGTAGCAGACACATTATACTTACCTTGTAAATCCAGCTTGTATGCATTGTCATTAATCCGTTCCAAGACTTGAAATGGACCATCCCCTCTCTGTTGTAGCTTAGATTTACGTTGTACAGGAAATCTCTCCTTGCGCATGGTACCCAATCCCAATCTCCGGGCTGAAATACCACATGCTTTCTTCCCTTATTAGCATGAGAAGCATATTGCTCATTCTTCCGTTGTATTTGCTCTCTTGCTTTCTCATGTATATGCTTCACCAAATCGGCTTTCCTTTTTCCATCTAGCCCCGCATGCTCATCAACAGGCAAAGGTAACAAATCTAATGGAGTTAGTGGCTGAAAACCATAAACAATTTCAAATGGTGAGTAAGATGTAGAGGAATGAATACTACGATTATATGCAAATTCAACAAAAGGCAAACAATCCTCTCAGGTTTTTAAGTTCTTATTGATAATAGTACGCAATAACTGAGTCAAAGTCCTATTAACAACCTCGGTCTGGCCATCAGTTTGGGGGTGGCAAGTAGTAGAATACAAAAGTTTAGTTCCCAACTTACCCCATAAAACTTTCCAAAAGTGACTAAGAATTTGACATCACGATATGAAACTATACTCCGTGGAATCCCATGGAGTCGTACTACTTCTCTAAAGAACAAGTCAGCAATGTTAGTGGCATCATCAGTTTTATGACATGTTATAAAGTGTGCCATCTTACTGAACCTATCAACCACTACAAAGATGGAATCTCTACCCTTCTTAGTCCTAGGTAACCCCAAGATAAAGTCCATCGATACATCTACCCATGGCTCACTAGGTATAGGCAATGGTGTATACAACCCATGAGGCTTAACCTTAGATTTAGCCTGTTTACAAGTTAAGTATTTATCACACAACGCTCAATATCTCTCTGCATTTTAGGCCAATAAAAATGTTCACTCAATACCCCTAAGGTTTTGGAAATGCCAAAGTGTCCCATTAAACCTCCTCATGTGTTTCCCTCACTAACAACTCACGCATACTACAAACAGGAATGCATAATCTATTCTCCCTAAATAGAAACCCATCATGTTGGTAGAATTTACTAAAAGCAGACTTTTCACATGCAGCATAGATAGTACTGAAGTCAATATCACTAGCATAAAGTTCTTTATAAATTCAAACCCAAGCATTCTTGCACTCAATGAAGTAAGTAAAGCATACCTTCGCAATAGTGCATCGGCGACAATGTTTTCCTTACTTGTTTGTAGCGGATTACATATGGAAATGTCTCAACAAACTCTAACCATTTTGCGTGTCGTTTGTTCAGCTTACCTTGGCCCTTCAGATGCTTCAATGATTCATGATCTGTATGGATGACAAACTCTCGAGGCCACAAATAATGCCGCCAAGTCTCAAGGGCTCGCACTAGCGCATACAACTTCTTGTCATATGGGGGGTACCTCAAAACTGCTCCATTTAGCTTCTCACTAAAGTAAGCTATTGGTCGCTTTTCTTGCATAAGAACCGCTCCAATGCCTATCCCGGATGCGTCACACTCAATCTCAAATATCTTCTCAAAGTTGGGTAGTGCCAAGACTGGTGCACTGCACAACTTCATTTTCAGATCCTGGAATGCACGCTCCTACTGTTCACCCCATTTGAAGCCAACAATCTTCTTCACTACTTCAATCAATGGTGCTGCAATACTACTGAAGTCTTTAACAAATCTACGGTAGAAGCTTGCTAATCCATGGAAACTTCTGACTTCTGTCACTGTTGTTGGTGTTGGCCAATCCAGAATTGCCTTCACCTTTTCTAAATCGACCTCGATGCCATCTGCACTCACAACAAATCCAAGGAAAACAATTCTATCCATACAAAAAGTGCACTTATCAAAGTTAGCATATAGTTTTTCTTGCCTTAACACATCAAGAACATACTTCAAATGCATAACATGCTCATCTACTGTTTTACTGTAAACTAAGATGTCATCAAAATAAACCACAACAAACTTACCTAAAAATGCACGCATAACATGATTTATCAATCTCATAAATGTGCTAGGTGCGTTTGAAAGACCAAATGGCATAACTAACAATTCATACAAGCCATACTTAGTCTTAAATGCAGTTTTCCACTCATCTCCCTCTCTCATGCGAATTTGATGGTATCCACTCTTTAAATCAATCTTACTAAAAATTTTGGAACCATGCAATTCATCCAACATGTCATCTAGTCTAGGAATGGGGTGACGATACTTTACCGTAATATTGTTGATAGCTCGGCAGTCAACGCACATACGCCACGTCCCATCTTTCTTAGGAACTAGAAGCACTGGTACTGCACAAGGACTCATGCTTTCCCTTACATACCCCTTGTCCATCAACTCTCGTACTTACATTTGTAGCTCCTTTGTCTCCTCGGGATTTCTCCTATAAGCCGGTCTGTTAGGAATGACTACTCCAGGTATGAAGTCTATCTGGTGTTCAATACCTCTAATGGGTGGAAGCCCACTAGGTATGTCCTCTGTCAGTACGTCACTGTAATCCTGCAAAAGAGATGAAATAGACACATGAAGCAAAGGGTCAGAGTTAGTAAAATAAATATGAGGCTCCTTATAGACTAACAATAGCATGAGCTTGCTAGCCTTGAACGCTTTCCTTGCTTCACATTCACCCATGTAGAAACTCTTTTTAACTCTCCCTTTTGTTTCCCCCTCACGTTCACTCACACTCCCCTTGGAAACTCCCACGGCCTTGGCCTTATTTTTCTCACCAGATACACCACTCTCACTAGTCTCACCCAAGGTGGTGTTTCCTTTCGCTCTCTCTTTGTCACGCTCAAGTTGCAACTTAACCTGATCTTCATGGACTTGTGCAGGTGTAAGTGGGTATAATGTAATGGTTTTCCCTTATGCTGGAAAGAGTACTTGTTCTTGAACCCATTATGAATAACGTTCTTATCAACTGCCACAGCCTGCCCAAAAGAATATGTCTTGCATGCATCGGTATCACATCACATAGGACATCATCTGTGTATGGCCCAATGGTAAAGCTCAACAATACCTGCTTTGTCACACTTATTTCCCACAATCATTTAACCACTGCAACTTGTAAGGCTTCGGGTGTCTCAAGCAACTCAACCCCAATCGCTCAATCAAAGCTGTGCTAGCAACATTAGTACAACTGCCCCCATCTATGATCATACTACATCCCTTGCCATTCACACGGCACCTAGTATGGAATATGTTCTCCCTCTCTGCTGCACACTCTCATCCTCTACAACATGTGCACTCAAAGCACGCTTGACAACTAAGGATAAGTTATTCAGCGGGTATGCAGCCCCCTCATGGTCACTAGCATCCTCCAACTCTGGCATCTCCTCCTCACCTCACTATCGGTATAGTACACATCTCCACTCTTTTTATCAATCACTAAGGTACGCCTATTGGGACATTGTGAAGCATAGTGTCCCATGCCCAAACATTTGAAACACTTTACATCCTTAGTTCTAGTAGCTGCACCATCAGGTTTTGTCTAGTTTTGCTCGTTCTACAGCCTCTTTACCTTTGGCACTAGGTTCGGCCCTAGGCTTATTAAATCCTCCACTGAAATCGCTTCTAGGCTTGTCAAAGCCTCCATCGGCTTCTCATTAGGAACCCATTTCCCCTTCCATGTAGAAGTAGCCTGAGTGCCAAATCTGGATGTTGACTTTTTCTTGAGTTGCCTTTCTACCTTGATAGCAAGTGAAGCATATCCTCCAAATCCACATAGTGATGCAACTCACCCATGTTTGCACTCTCTATTCAATCCCCCTAAAACCTGCCATATAGCTTCTGCATCCTCAACTACATTTGCCCTGATCATGGAACTTCCATCTCAGTGTATAGTCCTCAACACTCTTTGATAAGAACTCACTTGGGTTGGAAACCAAGCAAACCCCCAAGCATCTTTCTCAAAACCCCAAGAACTTTGAATACTGATTTTGTAGGAACAAAACCCAACCAAGATCAGCCCCTAACCACCATGAAACTCACGTCCATGATAACAACAAGCATGAAATCATATTGTATTTTGCTAGCAATGGAGACGCCACTAAATTGCCAAGCTTAGATAAGTCAATTTGAACTTGAAAAGGGGAATCCCTCCCTCAACAAGGTTTCGGCCATAGCCATGGAAAGCTCAAGCTTTTCTCTCTTTCAAATGTTGTATATTACGTTGGTTATCCAAAAATACAAAGAAGAGTCATATAATAAGGGCTACAAAAGGGTAAAAAGACTAAAATGACCCTAGAGCTAAAATTACCAAAAGCCCTAAGTCAAGCACCTCAACCACGACCATTAAGGTCCTTTTTCACCTAAATAAACTTAAAACAAAGATTAGAAGCTAATCTCACTTAAGCTAATTAAGGTGCTTACATGCTATAGTAAATTGACGTGCTTCTGGCTAAGTACAAATCTAAGCATAATTAAGCCTAATGGCATAGTCAACCATGCAAATTACATCATAAATAAAGTCAAAATGTCGAGCAAAAATGACAAAAATACCCCCATTTGGCCGAATTCAACATAGTCCCAAAATGGGTGAAATCGGGTCAAAATGGTGCTGGTGCTGGAGCTGCTCTGCTATGCTTCAGTCTGAGCTGATCTGGGTCAAATGAATAGCTTGGGGATCTCTCTGGTTATGCCCATATGTGTCTCTGGTGTGCACTTGACTTGGTTGCTGCAACTGGTCACATAGCTCTAAGCTAGTCCCGCAAAGGCCTCTCTGATCTTCTTTGCTCTTTGACGTGTGATTGGACCTGTTGGCAACTGCATGGGTTCCTCCAAGTTATTAGCTGCATCCTGTAATATCTCTGGTGTGGTTGGACTCATGTCATTCCCTCCTTGTTGAAAAAGATTCGACCTCAAATCTGAACCTGCATTAAAAATAAAATAAGTCAGAAACATTAAACATTGTACGAATGCCAAACTCACCAGGAAGATCAGCTTGTAAGTATTGTCGTTGATCCGCTCGAAGACTTGAAATGGACCATCTCCTCTTGGTTGCAACTTGGATCTTTTCCTCTTGCATATAAAGCCACACCCAATTGCCGGGGTCAAACACAATGCGTTGGAAACCTATTATTCTCACCAACTTTGCCTTTTCCTTATCATTCATACTCCCAAGCTTAATAAGAATCAAAGATAATAAATCCATAGGAGTTAAAGAATTAGAATCATAATCAATCTCATAAGGCAAGTAAAAACTAGAAGGATGAATGCATTTATTATATGCAAACTCTGGCCCCGCTATGCGTTTGTGATCTTCTTAGCTCTTTGGCATGTGATTGGGTCTGTTGGCAATTGCAAAGGCTCTAATGTTCCTTGGGTGAATGCATTCATGTCAAATGTTGTCCCTTGGATCATGTCATTCTCCCTCTCTTGAAATGGATTCGTCCTCGAATCCGAACCCGGATCATAGATAGTTATGACAAAATCAATTGGACGATGATATTGAAATATAAAAGAATCATACTTGACCACTTGTACCTGTGATGAAAAAGCATAAACAATAGAGAAAATGTTATGGAAAAACTTCACTACCACATCTACTTTCTTTTCACCAGCTCTCACAGCTTCATCATCACTCATGGCCACTATCTCAACCATACTTGCAAAGACCTCCTCACACACCTGCTCAGCTTCACTATGTTTTTCAACCTCAAAGCACACTATCTCACAAGTGTTTACTCCCTCAATGCTCACGGTCTCACAAGCATTTTCACTCACCATGTCACTTATAACACAATTCACAACATTCAAGGCCTCACAAGTGTTTTCATTCGCTATGCACTCAACATCACAAGTGCTTCTCACTTCATTACAAACAACTTAATAGTTTTGGTTGTTGAGTACTCTCTTCATTCACTGCATATTTAGTTACCTTCCAAGTCTTTTTCCATTTCTCATAAGATCTTCTATAATCACTCATAATATCTTGGATATCACTTTTGAAAGTATCCAAAACCTCGATCTTATCATCAATAGTTAAACTTGGACCTGCCATCTCAACACTAAAAAACATATCAGAAATAATAAAAAGCAAAACAAATATGTAAATCCTCACAATCTCACGTGTTTACACTCGAATGATATCACTCCACTCGTGTTTGCACTCTATTGGCTTTTACCCGATACTGTGCTCACAATCACTGCCTTTTACCACTCTTGAGTTCGTCCTCAATTCAAATGTGAATCACACTCAATCCAAGAAAGGTCAACTAAGGTGTAGTCCACAAGCTAGCAGAAACTCAATGTATATATAGAGCAGGTGGAATAAAGCAAATAAGATAAGTAATCATGGAGACTCAATCGAAAGAAACTTATAGCTAGAGTGCTCAGGATAAGAAAGAATGACGAGTTAGCTAAATGCAATAAATAAGCAAGCAAGCAATCAACGTGTCACTGAAGCAATCTTGTGGTCACTCGCTATAGTGTTTGAGCTCACCTTTATTTCTTCTCACACACACTCACAAGTGTTTACACTCCAATGAAACACAATGAAGCACAAAGGATTTCAATTCGGCTATAACACAAATATAGTCTTTCAAGCTCAAACCAATACAAACCAAATCAAATCAATGTAACTCATGTAAAGCAATCCAATCAACTTGCAAATGGTCTAATCAAGCTAAGGACAATGCGACCAATTCTCTTTCTTCTTTTTTCACTTTTTTTTTTTTCAAAACAAGTAGGTGACTCAGCTGCTTACGTAAGTAGCTTACAAGTAGGTCAATTAAGCATGTCAATTCGGCAATGGTAAGTTACAAACCAACTAAACACTTTTTCCAACTAACTTGGTGATGCAGCAGCTTGCCTCTTCAAGCACCTCTCAAATGCAATGATGGCTACTCAAGTTTCCATGTCAAGCTCATGAGTGCTTCCATTTTCAATGTCATGCTAATGATTTCAACACAAATCCAATGTCAAGCTAATGATAGCTCACGCAAATCAGCAAGCACACTTGTTAATTCATGCTTCAACATAAGCACATCAAACATCTTACTCACGGCAATATGTGTAACAAAGCAACCAGACTTGTCTCACAAAGTTAACAACACAAGCATAAGTAAACTTCAAGAGTCTCACGGCCTCATCAATCCATAAGCATTTCATTTTGTTTCAACACTCATTCACTCAAATGCCTCACCACAACACTTAAAAACACTTGTTTTCCTCACACTTCACAAGATTGCAACAACTTCACAAAGATTGCAAACAAGCTAGTTCAAGCAATGCTAGGAGTAATGAAGTGCAATCTGATTTTCTCAAAGTAGATATGAACAATACCTATTGAAAACAAGCTAAGTGACATGCATATGCCAAGAACAAAGCAATGGTGGTGATGGTTCTTCCTTGGCCGAATCTGACCTGATGCTTTTCTTTTTTTTTTTTTTTTTTTTTGATTTTTGAAACTAATAACCTGATAACAATGTTAAACACGTCCTAGTAACTTACAATTAACAACTAAACACTTGATTCAAGCAAAGAACACAAAAGCCCCAATTTTGACCTAAGTAGCCAAAGATTAACTCAAAGAAATACTCATGATCAATCAAAAACACTCAAGGGCAGAATGTTATTCATGCTATTTTGATCACAAATCAACAAGAATCAGCAAGAAACAACAAGATCCAACAATGGCCGAATCAAGGTGGAAGTAAAACCTTGATGCCGAAATTAAATCAACAAAGAACAAAGATGAATACAAGATCAAACAACACAAAGGATAGGAAATCAGACCTCAGAACCCTAAGCTCATGATACCAAATGACAAGAACTCACTTGGGTTGGAAACCAAGCAAACCCCCAAGCATCTTTCTCAAAACCCCAAGAACTTTGAATACTGATTTTGTAGGAACAAAACCCAACCAAGATCAGCCCCTAACCACCATGAAACTCACGTCCATGATAAAACCAAGCATGAAATCATATTGTATTTTGCTAGCAATGGAGACGCCACTAAATTGCCAAGCTTAGATAAGTCAATTTGAACTTGAAAAGGGGAATCCCTCCCTCAACAAGGTTTCGGCCATAGCCATGGAAAGCTCAAGCTTTTCTCTCTTTCAAATTTTGTATATTACGTTGGTTATCCAAAAATACAAAGAAGAGTCATATAATAAGGGTTACAAAAGGGTAAAAAGGCTAAAATGACCCTAGAGCTAAAATTACCAAAAGCCCTAAGTCAAGCACCTCAACCACGACCATTAAGGTCCTTTTGCACCTAAATAAACTTAAAACAAAGATTAGAAGCTAATCTCACTTAAGCTAATTAAGGTGCTTACATGCTATAGTAAATTGACGTGCTTCCGGCTAAGTACAAATCTAAGCATAATTAAGCCTAATGGCATAGTCAACCATGCTAATTACATCATAAATAAAGTCAAAATGTCGAGCAAAAATGACAAAAATACCCCCATTTGGCCGAATTCAACATAGTCCCAAAATGGGTGAAATCGGGTCAAAATGGTGCTGGTGCTGAAGCTGCTCTGTTATGCTTCAGTCTGAGCTGATCTGGGTCAAATGAATAGCTTGGGGATCTCTCTGGTTATGCCCATATGTGTCTCTGGTGTGCACTTGACTTGGTTGCTGCAACTGGTCACATAGCTCTAAGCTAGTCCCGCAAAGGCCTCTCTGATCTTCTTTGCTCTTTGACATGTGATTGGACCTGTTGGCAACTGCATGGGTTCCTCCAAGTTATTAGCTGCATCCTGAAATATCTCTGGTGTGGTTGGACTCATGTCATTCCCTCCTTGTTGAAAAAGATTCGACCTCAAATCTGAACCTGCATTAAAAATAAAATAAGTCAGAAACATTAAACATTGTACGAATGCCAAACTCACCAGGAAGATCAAGCTTGTAAGTATTGTCGTTGATCCACTCGAAGACTTGAAATGGACCATCTCCTCTTGGTTGCAACTTGGATCTTTTCCTCTTGCATATAAAGCCACACCCAATTGCCGGGGTCAAACACAATGCGTTGGAAACCTATTATTCTCACCAACTTTGCCTTTCCCTTATCATTCATACTCCCAAGCTTAATAAGAATCAAAGATAATAAATCCATAGTAGTTAAAGAATTAGAATCATAATCAATCTCATAAGGCAAGTAAAAACTCGAAGGATGAATGCATTTATTATATGCAAACTCTGGCCCCGCTATTGCGTTTGTGATCTTCTTAGCTCTTTGGCATGTGATTGGGTCTGTTGGCAATTGCAAAGGCTCTAATGTTCCTTGGGTGAATGCATTCATGTCAAATGTTGTCCCTTGGATCATGTCACTCTTGGTCCCCTGGTACAGATGTTGTAGTTTCTAATACAATTCCCTATAGTAATGGCTGGGTATAAATCTTTTTTCTCATAAGACCTCTAAGTTCTACCCATGTCTGAACCGGCCTCTCATAATTTCTCCTCCGAGTAGTGACAAGCTGATCCCACCAAATCATAGCATAATCGGTAAACTCAATCGCTGCCAGATTGATCTTCTTCTCGTCTGAGTAGTGATGACAGTTGAAAATCAATTCTATTTTCCTTTCCCATTCTAAATAAGCTTCAGGGTCATTCTTGCCGTGAAATGTTGGTATCTTGATCTTGATGCTACCTAGATCACCATCAACATCTCCTCGTCTACCATATCCCATCCCCTCTTCTGGCATCAAATGCACCTCTATCATCAAATCGCCCATTCCTCATATCAAACCTACTATTAGGCCTCCTATCATGCCTAGGCTGAAATCTCTCCTCCACATCATCAAGACCATCAGAATCATCAAACTCATTTTCAGCTTCCTCTTCATCTGGTGGTACATACTGTGGTGGTACATGTCAAGGTGGCATATTATGAGGTGGTGGTACATTCTGAGGTGGTGGTATATGTTGGGGTGGTGGTGCTCTGGGACCCCTGCCAGTTTGAATACTCTCTACACTCTTGGTCAATCTCTCCAAAGCAGTATTCATGTTCTCCATCATATCTGTAAATTTCCTATCCAAAGCCTCAAGCTTTTCATCAGTGGTTAGACCTGCCATCTCAACACTAAACAAACAGATTAGAAATAACAAGAAAGTAAAGCAAATATGTAAATCCTCACAATCTCACGTGTTTACATACTGTTGTGGTACACGTCGAGGTGGCACATTATGAGGTGGTGGTACATTCTGAGGTGGTGGTATATGCTGGGGTGGTGGTGCTCTGGGACCGCTACCAGTTTGAATACTCTCTACACTCTTGGTCAATCTCTCCAAAGCAGTATTCATGTTCTCCATCATATCTGTAAATTTCCTATCCAAAGCCTCAAGCTTTTCATCATTGGTTAGACCTGCCATCTCAACACTAAACAAACAGATTAGAAATAACAAGAAAGTAAAGCAAATATATAAATCCTCACAATCTCACATGTTTACACTCGAATGATATCACTCCACTCGTGTTTGCACTCTATTGACTTTTACCCGATACTGTGCTCACAATCACTGCCTTTTACCACTCTTGAGTCCGTCCTCAATTCAAATGTGAATCACACTCAATCCAAGAATACAAACCAAATGTAGTCCTCAAGCCAGCATGAAACACAAAGGTATAATAATATATATGGGACATGTGGAAACAAAATGCGAACAGGAATAGTAACGACGAAGACTCAATCAATAATACTTAAACTAGAGTATTTGGAATAAAGAAGTGAATAATTAGCACAATGGAAAAAAATAAGCATGCAAATTCACGGTCGTATGCAATTTCGGGAGAAAATTTGGCACCGCTATAGAAATTTTGATGGGATACCCTCCACGGGCACCTAAATGATAATATGGAACAAACTAAATTCAACCAAAAAATTTCACTTTTTTTTGTTTTTTTTTTTTTTCCGCTCAAGTGATACTATCACTCAAGTCCCTTTTTTTTTGATAACGTCATATGCTGATATTGTGGTTCTGATTTCAGAGGCTGATTTAGGTTCTAATTTCAGAGGCTGATTTAGGTTCTGATTTCAGAGGCTGATTTTCAGGGTCTGATTTCAGAGGCTTTTGGTCAAGGTCTGATTTCAGAGGCTACTGGTCAGTGTCTGATTTCAGAGGTTAATTTTCAGGGTCTGATTTCAGAGGCTACTGGTCAGGGTCTGATTTCAGAGGTTACTATTCAGTGTCTGATTTCAGAGGCTACTGGTCAGGGTCTGATTTCAGAGGTTACTTTTCAGGGTCTGATTTCAGAGTCTGATTTTCAGAGGCTAATCTTCAGGGTCTGATTTCAGAAACTAAGTTTCAGGGTCTGATTTTAGAGTCAGATTTTAAAGGCTAAGTTTTTAGAGTCTGATTTCAGAGTCTGATTTCAGGGTCTGAATTCAAGGTTAAGTTTCAGGGTCTGAATTCAGAGTTAGATTTCAAACTTCACTAGGGTTTTAGAAACAAATCACACAGCCGCCAAAGAACATGCTTATTCCTTCAACATATGCTAAAGAACAGAAAGTATATGACGAACTGATATGAAGAACAGAACAACAACCTAGAACTGGAAAATGATAAAAGATGAACTGATATGCAAAACACAACAAAATCAGATCCAAAAATAAACAAAACGAAAACAGAAACAAGATCCAACATGAACTGAAACGAAAATAACAAGAACGAAAATAAAAACAGAATCAAACAAAAGAAAAGAAAGGAAAAATCAGACCTTGGAACCCTGAGCTCTAGATACCAAATGACAAGAAACCCACTTGGATTCAAAATCCAAGCAAACCCCAAGCAACGGACAGAACCCCAAGAACCGCGAATATGATTTTGTAGAAACAAAACCCTTCCAAGGCTGAAAGAAGACCCACAAAGAACTTTCCCTTGAGAACCTTTAAGATGAATCCTTGTAGTGTTTTGCTAGCAATGGAGACGCCACTAAGTTTGCCAAAACTTAGATAAGTCGATTCAAACTTGAAAAGGGGAATCTCTCCCTTACAAGAATTCGACTTTAGCCAAAGCTTTAAGCTTTTGTGTTTTATAAATTTCGTTCATTGTCCCAAAATGAAAAAGAAAGAAAGCTTAAATAGTGATATAAAAGAAACCCTAAAGGCATAAAGACAACAATGCCCCTAAATACGAAATTACAAAAATACCAAGTCTTTAAGTCTTCAAATGCCTAGGAAGCTTTATTCTAAACTGATTTGGGCCAAGTGAAATGGCTTTGGGCCCTTTCCATCGAAGCCTACATGCATCTCTATTTGTTTGTTGCAGTCGGCCATAAAACTCTGAACTAATCCCGCCATTGCTTCTCTGAGTCTTTTGGTCCTCTGCCTCGTAATTGGCCCTTCTGGTACTTGTAATGGGTCTTTTGCTTTGTTGTCGGCCTGGATCATGTCATAATCTTTGGCTACTTAGGTCAAAATTGGGGCTTTTGTTTTATTTGCTTGAATCAAGTGTTTAGTTGTTAATTATATGTTACTAGGACGTGTTTAACATTGTTATTAAGTTATTAGTTTCAAAAATAAAAAAAAATAATAATAAAAAAAGAAATGCATCAGGTCAGATTCGGCCAAGGAAGAACCATCACCACCCTTGCTTTGTTCTTGCCATATGCATGTCACTTAGCTTGTTTTCAATAGGTATTGTTCATATCTACTTTGAGAAAATCATATTGCACTTCATTACTCATAGCATTTGCGTGATCTAGCTTGTTTGCAATCTTTGTGAAGTTGTTGTAATCTTGTGAAGTGTGAGGAAAACAAGTGTTTTTTAGTGTTGTGGTGAGGCATTTGAGTGAATGAGTGTTGAAACAAAATGAAATGCTTATGGATTGATGAGGCCGTGACTTACTCTTGAAGTTTACTTATGCTTATGTGTTAACTTTGTGAGACAAGTCTGGTTGCTTTGTTACACATATTGCCGTGAGTAAGATGCTTGATGTGCTTATGTTGAAGCATGAATTAACAAGTGTGCTTGCTAATTTGCGTGAGCCATCATTAGCTTGACATTGGATTTGTGTTGAAATCATTAGCATGACATTGAAAATGGAAGCACTCATGAGCTTGACATGGAAATTTGAGTAGCCATCATTGCATTTGAGAGGTGCTTGAAGAGGCAAGCTGCCTCTTCGGCCTGTTTTTGTTCTGCTTAATGATATTTTTTTTATATTCGAAATCGTGCTAGCTTTTTACGGAAGGTGAATCCATTTTATGACAATAAATGGCTTCACATATCCTGGAACTTGCCCGATGACATCTTCTGTTGATCTTAATTTGCTTGTAGCCATTCGGCTTTTCTTCTAGGAGGGCCTGTCCTCTCTAGTAGTCTGGGGTATGCCCCTTTTGACAAGAAACCCACTTGGATTCGAAATCCAAGCAAACCCCAAGCAACGGACAGAACCCCAAGAACCATGAATTTGATTTTGTAGAAACAAAACCCTTCCAAGGCCACAAAGAAGACCCACAAAGAACTTGCCCTTGAGAACCTTTAAGATGAATCCTTGTAGTGTTTTGCTAGCAATGGAGACGCCACTAAGTTTGCCAAAAATTAGATAAGTCGATTCAAACTTGAAAAGGGGAATCCCTCCCTCCCTTACAAGAATTCGGCCATAGCCAAAGCTTTAAGCTTTTGTGTTTTACAAATTTCTTGATTGTTCTCAAAATGAAAAAGAAAGAAAGCTTAAATAGTGTTACAAAGAGAAACCCTAAAGGCATAAAGACAACAATGCCCCCTAAGGCTAAATTACAAAAATACCAAAGTCTTCAAGTCTTCAAAGGCCTTTGAAGCTGATTTGGGCCAAGTGAAGTGGCTTTGGGCCCTCTCTATTGAAGCCCACATGCGTATCTATTTGTTTCTTGCAACATGAGTCCAACCACACTAGAGACATTACAGGATGCATCTAACAACTTGGAGGAACCCATGCAGTTGCCAACAGGTCCAATCACATGCCAAAGAGCAAAGAAGATCAGAGAGGCCTTGCGGGACTAGCTCAGAGCTATGTGACCAGTTGCAGCAACCAAGTCAAGTGCACACCAGAGACACATATGGGCATAACCAGAGAGGTTCCCAAGCTATTTCATTTGACCCGGATCAGCTCAGACTGAAGCATAGCAGAGCAGCTTCAGCACCAGCACCTTTTAACCCGATTTCACCCATTTTGGGACTATGTTGAATTCGGCCAAATGGGGTCATTTTTGTCATTTGTGCTCGACATTTTGACTTTATTTATGATGTAATTAGCATGGTTGACTATGCCATTAGGCTTAATTATGCTTAGATCTGTACTTAGCCAGAAGCACGTCAATTTACTATAGCATGTAAGCACCTCAATTAGCTTCTAATTTTTGTTTTAAGTTTATTTAGGTGCAAAATGACCTTAATGGTCGTGGTTGAGGTGCTTGAATTAGGGCTTTTGGTAATTTTAGCTCTAGGATCATTTTAGTCTTTTTACTCTCTTGTAACCCTTATTTTTTTTTGGATAAAGTAAGTATTATAACCAAAAAGAAAACTATACAAAGAGCAAAGGGGCATACCCCAGGCAACTAGAGAGGACAAGCCCTCCTAGAAGAAAAGCCGAAAGGCAACAAGCAAAAGATCAACATAAGATGTCATCTGGCAAGTGCCACGAAAGGTGAAGCCATTTATTGTTATAAGATGGTTTCACCTTACGTAAAAAGCTAGCACGATTCT
Source organism: Zanthoxylum bungeanum (assembly GCA_019454045.1). NCBI lineage: Eukaryota > Viridiplantae > Streptophyta > Magnoliopsida > Sapindales > Rutaceae > Zanthoxylum > Zanthoxylum bungeanum. The sequence continues at coordinate 25,326 of SKCR01017978.1, forward strand.
GAACATAAAAAACAATATCATAAAGAAGAGCAGAAACAGGCCGAAGAGGCATATCACGAGTGCGAGCATTCCTCTCCCTCCAAATATGGTAGACTGACGCTGCAAAAGACAAACGAACCAGAAGGTGACGTAAAGAAGCATCGGAGAACTGACATAACCACTCAACAGTCTGACGCCAATCCCGACGTCTCCAATATAACCCACACATAGCCAGTACAGACGACCAGACCCTCGAAAAGAAGAAGCACTGGAAGAAAAGATGATCAATATCCTCACTTGAACAACCGCATAGAATACAACGCGAGCAAGCAGAGATACCAAACCTCATCAAACTATCCTGAGTATAAAGGCCTCCCTGAATAGACATCCAAAGTAGAAAGGAATGGCGGGGAATAGCCTTCCGGAACCAAACAACTCGATACCAATGTAGCAAGGTTCCTGTTGTCCGCATGGCATTCCAGGCATTATCCACAGAAAATCTCCCACTCCTATCATCCTCCCAAACCAGCACATCCTCCCTCAAACTAGAAGGAGACTGAAGATAGGACTGAGCCAGATCAACAAGGGCAGCAGACCTAGACTAGGGAGGCCAATGCCAAGTAGAATCAGAGATAATGGAAGCAACTGTGGCTATCCTATCCAAGCCAGAGTCATAAATCACTCTCTCACCCAACGTGTCCACAATCGGGCCCAGAGGATGCCAATAATCAAACCACAGTAAAGTCTTCTCACCATTCCCAATCCTAACTCTCATCCGCCGTCGGGACCAAGAACGAAGCTCCAAGATCATACGCCAACTCCAAGAGTAGTCTGTAGGACAATGGACCTACCAAAAACTTCTCCCCCTCAACAAATAAGAGCGAACCCAATTCGACCAAGATGAAACCTGGCCAGAACAAAGAAACCAAATGTTCTTAACAATAGCCGCTCTATTCCAAGAATCCAAACTCTTAATCCCCAGCCCCCCTCCTTAAGAGGTAAACAAACTTTACTCCAAGCCACTCTCACCCTAGAAGAGGTGAGCGTACTACCCTTCCAAAGGAAAGAACGCATAATCATCTCCACCTTCCTAACAACAGACTTAGGAAGAATAAATAAGGAAGACCAATAAACTTGAATGGAGAACAACACAGACTTAATAAGCTGAAGTCGACCTGCATAAGAGAGAAACTTACTACTCCAACTCTTAGCACGCATAACATACGATCCACAAGAGAAGCACAATCTGAGGCCCGGAGTTTAGTAGAGATCAAAGGGACTCCCAAATACCGCACTGGAAGAATCCCTACTTGGAAACCCAAAACATGACGCAGATGGCACTGAAGGGTAGAAGAGATACCAGAAGAGAAGAAGTGACTTTTAGCTGGATTCGGAATTAAACCTGATAAACCACTTAACTGCCCGAGACAATCCTTGATCAAGGAAACCGAGGATGCATATGCTTTACAAAAAATCATAAGGTCATCCGCAAAACAGAGATGAGTAAGACGGTCCTTAGAACACCGCCAGTGGAACTTGAAACCCGGATTAAAAGCCATATTACGAAGAAGACCTGACAGAACTTCCATAGCCAAAACAAAGAGATAAGGAGACATAGGATCACCTTGTCACAACCCACGACCCCCAGAAAAGAAACCATGCAACTCTCCATTAATAGATACAAAGAACCTAGTAGAAGTCATACACTCCTGAACCCAACCCACCATCCTCTCTGGAATACCAACAGTCCGCAAAACCTCAATCAAGAAATCCCAACGAACAGTGTCATAAGCTTTCATCAAGTCAATCTTAAGAGCACATCTCGGGGAACCGCCAGTCCGGTGATAATTCCGAACCAATTCCTGACACAAAAGAATATTGTCGCTGATACGCCTTCCCGCAACAAAAGCAAATTGATTATGACTGATCACAGAAGGAAGGATAACCTTGATCCTATTCGCAATAAGCTTAGCAATACACTTGTAAATAGTATTACAACAAGAAATAGGCCTATAATCCTTAACCCGGGAAGGGTTAGGAATCTTAGGAATCAGAGCAATAGAAGTAGCATTAACCTGCCTCAAGAGACGCCCAGAGGAAAAGAAAGAGTGAATAGCACAAAGGACATCATTCCCCAAAATATTCCAAGACTTCTTAAAGAAACCCGAATTAAACCCATCTGGGCCTGGAGCTTTATTGTCCTTCAAAGCGAACAGGACAGCCTTAATCTCCTCATCCGAAACCTCCCGGGAAAGAGTCTCACTCTGCTCAACTGTCACATGGCTAGTAATAGCAGATTGAAGGGCCACCCTATCAAAATCCTGCTGACCTTGCTGAGGACCTAAAAGGGTCTCAAAAAAAGAAACAATCTCATCTCTAACCAAAACATTTTCCACCACACGGGTCCCATCCTCCTTAGTTATAGAAGTGATCTTGCTACGATTGTGAAAACTCTTCATAGCAGTAAAGAAGAATTTAGTATTATGATCCCCAAGGTTAAGCCACTGAACACGAGATTTCTGTCTATTGAATCCTTCCTCAGCCCGACTTATGTCTACATACCGTAACGAAAGACTAGCTTCTTCAGCTAGCAGGGCAGGGTCACTAGGGTAGTCCTGTAAAGCACACTGCACTCTGTCCAACTCCTTCCTAATCTCCAAAACTCGACACGGAATCTTAGAGAAATGCTCAAAATTAAACTTCTTCAAGGCCAACTTAACACTCTTCAGCTTACAACATAAACGGAACATCGGAGTACCATGAACATCAATATCCCACGCCCTAGCCACAACAGAGAGAAATCAGGATGATCCGCCCAAAAATCAAAGAATTTAAAGGGGATATTCCTCTTAGAGAGCTCTGCAAGCTTAACTACCATAGAAGAATTAATCTGTTCCAAGACTTGAAATAGACCATCCCCTCTTGGTTGCAACTTGGATCTTCGTTATGCTTGTATCTTTTCCTCTTGCATATAAAGCCACACCCAATTGCCGGGGTCAAACACAATGCGTTGGAAACCTATTATTCTCACCAACTCTGCCTTTCCCTTATCATTCATACTCCCAAGCTTAATAATAATCAAAGATAATAAATCCATAGGAGTTAAAGAATTAGAATCATAATCAATCTCATAAGGCAAGTAAAAACTAGAAGAATGAATGCATCTATTATATGCAAACTCTGGCCCCGCTATTGCGTCTGTGATCTTCTTAGCTCTTTGGCGTGTGATTGGGCCTGTTGGCAATTGCAAAGGCTCTAATGTTCCTTGGGTGACTGCATTCATGTCAAATGTTATCCCTTGGATCATGTCAAGAACCCGGGAAGAGACACTCCCAAGAAGAATTAACAAGAACACGGTCCAACTTACGCCAAATAGGAGACTGAATCTGCTTATTAAACCAAGTAAACTGACAACCAGAGAACTGAAGATCATCCAACCCAGCCTGACCCAAACAGCAGCCCAAATCGTCTTTCCAAGCCGGCCAAGCCACAGACCCACCACTATGCTCAATCGGAGAACGAATGGCATTGAAGTCTCCCAAAACAAGCCACGGAGAATCATCAAAAGCACTACCACTAGAAATCAGGTCAGCCCAAAGTTCCCGACGCTTCTCGTAGTCACACTCACCATAAACCACCGAAACTACACAATTCCACATCCCAGAAATATGAGACACACTACAATGAATAACTTGAGCTGAAGAATGAATAATGCTAACATCAATGTCACTAGGGTTCCAACAAACCTAGATACGACCAAACGGGCTAACATCAGAGTGGCACAAAAACTTCCATGAAGGATTAATCGCACGAGAGACATTCACAAAATTAACCTCCTTAACCTTGGTTTCAACTAAACCACACAACGAGAGCTTCTCATCACAACCAACGTAATATACAACATTTGAAAGAGAGAAAAGCTTGAGCTTTCCATGGCTATGGCCAAAACCTTGTTGAGGGAGGGATTCCCCTTTTCAAGTTCAAATTGACTTATCTAAGCTTGGAAATTTATAGCCAGCACAGTCGACCAGACCCTCGAAGAGAAGAAGCACTGGAAGAAAAGATTATCGATATCCTCACTTGAACAACCACAAAGAATACATCGCGAGCAAGCAGAGATACCAAACCTCATCAAACTATCCTGAGTACAAAGGCCTCCCTGAATAGACATCCAAAGCAAAAATGAATGGCGGGGAATAGCCTTCCGGAACCAAACAACTCGAGACCAATGCACCAAGGTTCCCCTTGTCTGTATGGCATTCCAGGCACTATCCACTGAAAATCTCCCTCTACTATCATCCTCCCAAACCAGCTCATCCTCTCTCATACTAGAAGGATTCGGAAGATGGGCCCGAGCCAAATAAACAAGGGCGGCAGACCTAGATGGGGGCCACCGCCAAGAAGAATCAGAAATAATGGAAGCAACTATAGCCATCCTATCCAAGCCAGAGTCATAAATCACTCTCTCACCCAACGCATCCACAATCGGACCCATAGGATGCCAAAAATCAAACCATAATAAAGTCTTCTCACCATTCCCAATCCTAACTCTCATCCGCCGCCGGGACCAAGAACGAAGCTCCAAAATCTTACGCCAATTCCAAGAGCAATCTGTAGGGCAAGGCACCTCCCAAAAACTTCTCCCCCTCAACAAATAAGACTGAACCCAATTCGACCAAGAAGAAACTTGGCCAGAATAAAGAAACCAAATGTGCTTAACAATAGCTACTCTATTCCAAGTATCCAATCTCTTAATCCCGAGCCCCCCTCCTTTAGAGGTAAACAGACTCTACTCCAAGCCACTCTCTCCCTAGAAGAGGTGAGCTCACTACCCTTCCAAAGGAAAGAACGGAGAATCGTCTCCACCTTCCTAATAACAGACTTAGGAAGAATAAATAAAGAAGACCAATAAACTTGAATAGAGAACAAAATAGACTTAATGAGCTGAAGCCGCCCCGCACAACTTTTGTGAATGTTTTAGCTCTCTCTTGAATTTCTTTTTCCAAAATGCTAAGTATGATTTTCACTTGATTACCCAACCTTTGAGTGGGAATGGTAGAGAATATAAACTAAAGTCATTCCATCAACATCCACTCAATCTTATCAATTGTAAATGGCCAACACACTTGAGTGGAGTGTCAACCAAATCTATTAGATAATGGAATAAGTTAGGTAATTAGGTCAAAACTAATTAACAAAAACTTGTTGGATGATTTGACAAACCATTAAGGCTTGTCTTGATAATGCATTTACCATTATCAAATAATGATGTCATAATTATGCATTATCAATGATGATGTAATAATTATCTAATAATTATTAATGATGTAATAATTATCTTATATTTATTATTTGATTATCTCATAATCAAAAAATATTAGAAAATATAATATTAAACTAATTTAAATATTATTAATCATATTAATAATATTTAAATATAATGTGAGCATATTATTAGACAATCTAATTATATTAGGTTTGCTACAGTTAATCGAGCTAGCACGAGGACCAAATGGACCTATGGTTCCAAGCTCCAATAATTCCGAAATATTAATTAAACTCTTTAATTAAATATTACGAATTATTAACTCCGCGTTATTCCACTAAAAACTCGAAGTTGAACTCCTATTATCGTAGATGGAAAATATAAGCCGAACAACTTCGATGTCCATCGATATAGTCACTACATATGGATATAGCCCTTCACGAATATCTCATAAATAGAGCCGGGTCATAAGTCTGTTATACCCCTCTAAATATTTTGTCTCTTAAGCACCATTGATTCTATAATGAACAATTAATTCATAACATTATGAATATAATACTTTATATTCGTAATAGGAAAGTTGAGCGCTCAAAACTGTTCAAGTCCCGAATCAACTCTTAATATCTATGTAAAACGTTCCCAGCTACATACCAAACCATATCCCCAAAATACGTAGTTATTGGCCGGGACTACAACACCAACCTCACCATAGTAAATCAAAGGACATAGCCTGACATGCAGGAGTTCGTAGTACACTCAGGACTAAGATTAATCCATATATGACCATCTAGTAGATAAAATGAATTTCTTGGGTTAATGGATATTAAAAGAAATTCATATTTATCTTAGTCCAGTCCTATATGATCTCATCATACAAGGTGCCTCCATTCCCATGTCACTACATGAACGATCCCGTATCAAGGTCGTCATATAAATATAGAATGGACCTCAGTTATAGATAAACCACAAACAAAGTACCCACTCTGTTTGCTCTCTATGGACAATTTAGATTACTAACTTCAGACTTAAATCCTCTTGTGCATCAAACATACACTAAGTCTGAAGGTACAAAATTAATCAAGGTAAACAAGACAATTAGACAATATGCAATTTAAATCAAATAACTTTGATAAATGAATAATGTGTTTATAATTATTACAATAATCAATTCCGTTTTACAACACATGAAGCTCTAGGGCATATAGCCCAACAATCTCCCACTTGAACTAGAGCAAATGGGACATGTCATGTAATCCTAAACTTTTTATGTGACCTTCAAAAACTGTAGCCGATAAGGTCTTTGTAAACGAATCAGCCGGGTTGTCTGCAGATGGAATCTGCGTGACAATGACATCTCCTCTCTGCACTATCTTCCTGATAAGGTGATATTTTCTCTCAATATGCTTACCCCGCTTGTGGCTTCTTGGTTCCTTGGAATTCGCCACTGCTCCACTATTATCGTAATAAAGTGTTAGTGGTTTATCCATATCTGGAACAACTTCCAGATCTGCCAAGAATTTACGGAGCCAGACTACTTCTTTAGCTGCTTCACAAGCTGCTACATATTCAGCCTCCATGATGGAGTCAGCAATACAAGATTGCTTTATTTTCCTCCATACAATAGCTCCACCGCCTAGGGTGAATACTGATCCGGATGTTGATTTCCTAGAATCTACATCCATCTGAAAATCAGAGTCTGTATATCCCTCAAGGATCATATCCTCACCTGAATATACTAGCATATAATTTCTCGTTCTCCGAAGATACTTGAGAATATGTTTCACTGCCACCCAATGATCTAATCCTGGGTTGGATTGAAACCTAGTGACTACTCCCACTGCAAAATAGATGTCCGGTCTCGTGCATAACATAGCATACATAAGACTTCCAACTGCTGAAACATATGGAATATGTCTAATCTCCTCAATTGCTTGAGGTGACTTATGAGACTGTTCCTTAGATAAATGAATTCCATGTCTGAAAGGTAAATTACCTTTCTTGGAATTCTGCATTCCAAATCGCACAAGAATATTGTCGATATAGGATGCTTGAGACATTGCTAACAGTCATTTCTTGCGATCCCGAATGATCTGGATCCCAACTACATAACTTGCCTCTCCCAAATCTTTCATTTGGAATTGGTTAGCTAGCCAGATTTTCACGTCCGATAATATATTTACATCATTCCCAATGAGTAAAATATCATCGACATATAACACAAGGAAAACCACATTCCCATCAATGATGCGCTTGTAGGCACAAGGTTCATTGATGTTTTGATCAAAGTTATAAGACTTGATCGTAGTATCAAATCTTATATTCCAAGATCTAGATGCTTGCTTAAGCCCATAAATGGACCTTTGCAACTTGTAAATCTTTTTCTCTTGACCTTGGGTTATGAACCCCTCTGGTTGTACCATATTGATACTTTCATCAAGATTGCCATTCAAGAATGCAGTCTTGACGTCCATTTACCAAATTTCATAGTCATAATATGCGGCAATGGAAAGAGGAATCTTGATGGATTTAAGCATGGCTACTGGCGAGAAAGTTTCTTCATAGTCAACTCCCTCTTTTTGGGTATAACCCTTTGCCACTAGCCTAGCCTAGAAAGTCTGTACTTTCCCATCTATTCCCTTTTTCTCTTGTAGATCCACTTGCAACCTATGGGTTTTACTCCATTAGGTTGGTCCACAAGTTCCCAGACTGAGTTAGAGTACATGAACTTCATCTCAAGGTTCATGGCTTTGAGCCATTCTTCTTTATCAGTATCATCCATTGCACTATGATAGGTCAATGGATCATCTATACCATCACAAGATGCAACACCTTGCACCTCACAATTTCCTAGATAGCGTCCAGGTTGTCTTACAACCCTCCCACTGTGTCTAGGTGGCATGGTATTCTAATAAATTTGCATCTGACTTTTAGATGGTGAAGGTGTTATGTCTTTGTCAACATTTGACAATGGTTTACTGGTCGTACCAGTAAGTAACTCCTCAAGTAACACTTTACTTCGAGGTTTGATGACATGAACCAAGGCACACTTGGAGCACCAAGGGACATGACCAACATTAAAGTAGAACCATTGCAAGTACCAACAGGGCCAATCACAAGACAGAAGACCAAAAGGATCAGAGAAGCAATGGCAGGTCTAGCTCAGAGTTTCATGGCCGACTGCAACAAACAAGTAAGGGACACACTAGAGACACATGCGGGCTTCAATGGAGAGGGCCCTAAGCTACTTCACTTGGCCCAAATCAGATCTGATTGAAGCTTCCAAAGCCATTTTGAAGACAATGACCTATATGGAGAATTTGGCCTAACTTTGACACTTTTGTAATTCGGCCAATCCTTATATTATTTTATCATTTTGTTTGATATGTTGACTTTAGTTTTGATGTAATTAAGCTAGTTGACCAGGCCATTAGGGTTAATTATGCTTAGAACCTTGCTTATTGAGTAAGCACGTCAATTTACTATTTAATGTAAGCACCTCAAAATTATTTTTTTTTTTGGATAACCGGGGTGTCCGGGCCAGCTTACGCGCACCTCGACTAATCCCCGGGACCTGTGCCCCGTGCCCTCAGAAGTTTCCCAACACAGATCAGGGTAAGTCGCTGGCTTTTCACACCAGGGGGCATGGCCCCAAGGAAATGCATCTAGTGGGATTCGAACCTTGAACCTGAGAGGGAGCAAACCACTCAAGCCCAAAGCCTTTACCACTAAGGCAACCCCTTGGGGTTTAAGCACCTCAAATTATCTTAAGTTAGATTAGTTTCTAATCATTGTTTTAAGCTACTTTAGGTGGGAAAAGACATTTGGGGACGTGCTTGAGTGAAAGCATTGGGTAGTTTTTAGGTCTTTTGGTAATTTCACTTTAGGGACATTTTTGTCCATTCACACCTTTAGGGTTTCTCTTTGTAACCTTTTTAAACTTTGTTTTCTTCTTCTTTGGAGGAATTATTCACGACATTTTCATCAAACTTTCAAGCTTTTAAGCTTTGGCTATGGCTAAATTTCTTGTGAGGGAGGGATTCCCCTTTTCAAGTTCAAATTGACTTATCTAAGCTTGGCAACTTAGTGGCGTCTCCATTACTAGCAAAATACAATCTGATTTCATGTTTGTGGTTATCATGGACGTGAGTTTCATGGTGGTTAGGGCTGATCTTGGTTGGGTTTTGTTCCTACAAAATCAGTATTCAAAGTTCTTTGGGTTTTGAGAAAGATGCTTGGGGTTTGCTTGGTTTCCAACCCAAGTGAGTTCTTGTCATTTGGTATCATGAGCTCAGGGTTCCAAGGTCTGATTTTCCTATCTTTATGTGTTGTTTGATTGTGTTTTCATCTTTGTTCTTTGTTGATTTAGTTTCGACATCAAGGTTTTACTTCCATCTTGATTCGGCCATTGTGGGATCTTGTTGTTTCTTGCTGATTCTTGTTGATTTGTGATCAAAATATCATGAATAACATTCTGCCCTTGAGTGTTTTTGATTGATCATGAGTATTTCTTTGAGTTAATCTTTGACTACTTAGGTCAAAATTGGGGCTTTTGTTTTCTTTGCTTGAATCAAGTGTTTACTTGTTAATTCTATGTTACTAGGACGTGTTTAATATTGTTATTAAGTTATTAGTTTCAAAAATCAAAAAAAAAAAAGAAAGAAAGAAAGAATCAGATCAGATTCGACCTAGTGAAATTTATTGACATATCTTGTCTTGCTATTGTTGAATACATGCAATTAGAGTTGTTTCGATAGGTATTATTCATATCAACTTTGCAAAAATCAGAATTGACATCATTCATCTTGGCATTTACGTGAGCTTACTTGTTTGCATTCTTGTGAAGTTAGCACAATCTTGTGATTTTGAGTTAAAAGAAAGAAAGGTTGAGTGCATTATTGATGAATGTGAATGTGTAATTGATGAAACAAATCTGAATGCGCCAAATATGGATACTAGAGTGAGTTGTATCATTGTTATCTTGCTGATTTGTGTTGTTAATGTTGAAGAATCAAGTGAAGAAAGGTTGAGTGCACCAAATTTGCACTAAATTCGTGTGTATCCAAGCAAATATCACTTGCCACCTCTTGAAATATTGTTATTATAAGTGAAGAGGCAAGAAATTCATCATTAGCTTGACATGGGAACTTGTGTGTAATCATTTATTTTTAAGGTGCTTGAAGAGGCAAGTAGCTGCATCACATAGTTGATTGCAAAAACTATTTACTTAACTTGTAATTTGACTTGGCTGAATTGGAAATTGAGTTAGTTACATTGTAACTAGATCATTTATACTCATTTTCAAGTTGAAAGGTAGACATTACCACATTGCCGAATTGATTATATGAGTTACATTGTCATTTGAGTTGTATTTACATGTATTGCAAGTGCTAAGGATATAACTTGAAAATTACCGAATGTGGTAATCTTGTTATTTGCATTGTATTTCATTTGCTTTGTATACACTTTGAGTGTGAGAGACAAAAGAAAAGAGTGAAAAAAAAAAGTTAAAAAAAAGGAGAAAAGAAAAAAAAAAGAAGAAGAAAAGAGTCAGACAAAAACAATAGCGAGTGATCACAAGATTGGCTGTGTCACATTGAGTGCTTGCTTGTTTGTTTTTCGCATTTAGCTAACTCGTCTTTTTTTTCTTACTCCGTGCATTCTAGCTTAAGTCTCTTTGATTGAGTCTTCATGATAATTATTCTCATTCGCATTATTCCAGCTGCCCTATATACATTATTGGTTCTTTGTGTTTCATTTTAGCTTGAGTACTACACTTGGTTGGGTATTCTTGGACTGAGTTTGATTTGCATTTGAATTGAGGAAAAACTCAAGAGTGGTAAAAAGGCAGTGAGTGTGAGCACAGTATCGGGTAAAAGCCAATAGAGTGCAAACACGAGTGGAGTGATATCATTCGAGTGTAAACACTTAAGATTGTGAGGATTTATATATTTGTTTTACTTTCTTGTTATTACTAATCTGTTTGTTTTGTTTTGAGATGGATAGGGAATTTGAGACCATGGATAGAAATTTCCAAAATAGTTTGGCCTTAGTCTTTCGTACGAGATGCCACATCAACACTAGAGCGTGTAGTATGATCATCAACAGAAAGGATCCTACCAACTTAGCTAGTACTACACTAGTGGAAAAGTTGGGGTTACCATTGATACCTCTTGATAGACCTTACTTGTGGATGAGTGAATTTGGCGAGGTTGAGGTTAGTCATAGAGTTGTGGTTAGTTTTGATGTTGGGGGAAAATATATTGATAAGGTGGTGTTGACGTAGTTCCTATGAGTACTACACATATATCATTGGGCAAGCCTTGGTACAAGTTTAACGAGGTGGCATATGATATGGACAGGAATAGATATAAAGTTAAGTGTAGTGGAAAAATTATTAATCTTATTCCTTTAATGCCACAACAGTCACATGATGATGTGTTATATTTTCAGAGGAGTACGAGTAGTGAGAGACATGGTAACGTTGAGAAAGTTCATTTTGTAGAGCCATCAGAGAATGACATGAGTAATGAGATGATTGAAGAATTTGTTATGGAGGAGAGTGTACAACAACAAGATGGAGTTGTGGCCAAGAGATCTAATGAGAGTAAGATCATTTGTGGGGCCAAAATTAGTGAGGAAGAAAATGAGAGAGAAAGCCCAACATTGGGGGAAACAAAGGAGAGTGAAGTCGAGTATGGGTGTGAGCAAATCGAGAGTGCGGGTGAAGAAAAGATGTTTGAGACTGAGTTGGATTTAATTAATATTTCTTTGCCTACTATTTGTATTTATTCTTTGCATTAGTTTCTTATTTGCATGAGTTTCTTATCATTTCATTATGTGACTGCGAACAAAGGTTCTTTTATTTTCCCACCATTTATAGGACTTGCACTTCATGGTGAAATCATTCTTGACGTGCCTAAACCAAAGAGACTAATAGCCTACTATAGTAAAGAGAAAAATCGGGCTAGGGTTGAGAGTGGTGAGGAAACTTTTGCCCAAACTATGAGTGTTCCCAAAGGGAGTGTGAGTGACCTAGGGGGAAATAAAAAAGATAGTTAGAATGAGCTTCTACATTAGTGAGAGTGAAGTGAGGAAGGCTTACAAGGCTAGCCAGCTTATTCTGTTGGTAGTCTATAAGGATCACCATGTATATGATGCTAACACTGACCTTTTACTTCTAGTTTCTATTTCTTCTCTTTTACAGGAGTTTGGAGGAGTGCTCACAGAGGACATCCCAAGTGGGCTTCCACCCATTAGAGGGATAGAGTACCAAATAATTCCTAAGAAAGATGGAATTTGGCATATGTGTGATGAATGGAAAGCTATAACTAATACCACGGTAACGCATCACCATCCTATACTTACACCTACTGATTTGTTAGATATATGGAATTGATTTTAAGACCAAATATAGATTGTATGAGTGGTTAATATTACTGTTTCGTCCGAGAAACACCCCTAGCAATTCTATGAGATTAATGAACCATGTGTTGTTTGCATATATAAGGAAGTTTATAGTGATCTATTTTGATAATATCTTAGTGTACAATAAGCCATTAGATGAGCATGTTCTACATTTGAGCCTTATTCTTGATATTTTGAGAAAGATACAATTGTATGCTATTTTTAACAAGAATTTGAAACCTTTGGAAGAATGTTCACTTTTGATAGAGTTTGCATATAATAGATGCATTCATTCTTCTAGTTTTTACTCGCCTTATGAGATTGATTATGATTCTAATTCTTTAACTCCTATGGATTTATTATCTTTGATTGTTATTAAGCTTGGGAGTTTGAATGATAAAGGGAAGACAGAGTTGGTGAGAATAATAGGTTTTCAACGCATTGTGTTTGACCCTGGCAAGTGGGTGTGGCTTTATATGCAAGAGGAAAAGATACAAGCATAACAAAGATCCAAGTTGCAACCAAGACAAGATGGTCCATTTCAAGTCTTGGAACGGATCAATGACAATGCTTACAAGCTTGATCTTCCTGGGAGTATGGTGTTCCTGCAATGTTTAATGTTTCTGACTTATTTTATTTTTGATGCAGGTATAGATTCGAGGTCGAATCCTTTTCAAAAGGGAGGGAATGACATGAACCAAGGCACACTTGGAGCACCAGGGGACATGACCAACATTAAAGTAGAACCATTGCAAGTACCAACAGGGCCAATCACAAGACATAAGACCAAAAGGATCAGAGAGAAGCAATGGCAGGTCTAGCTCAGAGTTTCATGGCAAGTAAGGGACACACCAGAGACACATGCGGGCTTCAATGGAGAGGGCCCTAAACTACTTCACTTGGCCCAAATCAGATCTGATTGAAGCATCCAAAGCCATTTTGAAGACAAGGACCTATATGGAGAATTTGGCCTAACTTTGACACTTTTGTAATTCGGCCAATCCTTGTATTATTTTATCATTTTGTTTGATATGTTGACTTTAGTTTTGATGTAATTAAGCTAGTTGACCAGGCCATTAGGGTTAATTATGCTTAGAACCTTGCTTATTGAGTAAGCAGTCAATTTACTATTTAATGTAAGCACCTCAAATTAGCTTAAGTTAGATTAGTTTCTAATCATTGTTTTAAGCTACTTAGGTGGGAAAAGACATTTGGGGACTGCTTGAGTGAAAGCATTGGGTAGTTTTTAGGTCTTTTGGTAATTTCACTTTAGGACATTTTTGTCCATTCAACCTTTAGGGTTTCTCTTTGTAACCTTTTTAAACTTTGTTTTTTTTCTTATTTGGAGGAATTATTCACGACATTTTCATCAAACTTTCAAGCTTTTAAGCTTTGGCTATGGCTAAATTTCTTGTGAGGTAGGGATTCCCCTTTTCAAGTTCAAATTGACTTATCTAAGCTTGACAACATAGTGGCATCTCCATTGCTAGCAAAATACAATCTGATTTCATGCTTGTGGTTATCATGGACGTGAGTTTCCTGGTGGTTATGGGCTGATCTTGGATGGGTTTTGTTCCTACAAAATCAGTATTCAAAGTTCTTGGGGTTTTGAGAAAGATGCTTGGGGGTTTGCTTGGTTTCCAACCCAAGTGAGTTCTTGTCATTTGAATTCTTTCATATAATCCTCCTCAAGAAATGTAGCATTTGTCGATACAAATACTTTATTATCTTCTGGATTATAAAAGAATCCACCCCTAGTTTCCTTACGATAGCCTACAAATAGGCACATGTGAACGTGGTTCCAACTTAGTAGTCTTGTTCTTTAGCACATGTGCTGGACACCCCCATATGTGAAAATGTAGCAAACTAGCTTTACGAACATTCCACAACTCTAAGGGAGTCTTAGGAACAGACTTAGACGAAACTATATTCAGATATACATTGATGTTTCCAATGCATAACCCCAGAATGAACTAGGTAGAGTGTTATAACTAAACATTGATCTCATCATGTCTAGTAGGGTTCGATTTCTCATTTCTGCAACACCGTTTTGTTGTGGTGTTCCAGGTGCTGTGAGCTGTGAAATAATTCCATGCTCAACTAAGAATTCCTCGAAATCTCTATCTAGGTATTCACCTCCACGATCTGATCGTAGAATTTTGATGCTTTTACCTAACTGGTTCTCAACCTCAGCATGATACTTTTTGAACTTTTCAAACATATTATATGACTTTTGCTGCATTAGCTCAAGTGGTTCTTTGGCTCTTATCCCTTTTTCCAGTTTAAAGGTCTCTTAGTCCTTTTGCTTTTAAACAGGATTCGCAGACAGGTAAAGTACCGAGTTTTAACTGATTTAAAACTCCATTCTTAATTAGTCTATCAATCCGGTCAAGGTTAATGTGACCAAGTCTAAGGTGCCCTAGATAGGTATCATCATGAGACTTCTTTTGCCGTTTTGTTTTAGATCTTTCAATCTTAAACATTTCAGTATTAAGCAGTGAATCATGCATTAACGGTCTTAATACATATAGATTATTTTCAGAGTTTCCCATGAATATATTTAATCCATTTCTACTAATAATAATTGACTTATTATTAAATGAAATAGAAAAACCACATTCTATAAGTTTTGTTACAGAAATCAAATTCCTGCGAAAACCAGGAATATATAGCACACCATTTAAACATAAATAACTATTATTAAAGTTTAACTTGGAATCTCCCACAGCTTTTGCTGAAACATCATCCCCTGTCCCAACTGACAAGAACTTTGACTCAATTATTGCGTACTATTATTAATAAGAACTTAAAAACTTGGGAGGATTGTTTGCCTTTTGTTGAATTTGTATATAATCATCGTATTCATTCCTCTACATCTACTCACCATTTGAAATTGTTTATGGTTTTCAGCCACTGACTCCATTAGATTTGTTACCTTTTCCTGTTGATGAACATACGGGGTTAGATGGAAAAAGGAAAGCCGATTTGGTGAAGCATATACATGAGAAAGCAAGAGAGCAAATACATCGAAAGAATGAGCAATATGCTTCTTATGCTAATAAGGGAAGAAAACGTGTGGTCTTTCAGCCTGGAGATTGGGTTTGGGTACACATGCGCAAGGAGAGATTTCCTGAACAACGTAAATCTAAGCTACAACCAAGAGGGGATGGTCCATTTCAAGTATTGGAACAGATTAATGACAATGCATACAAGCTGGATTTACAAGGTAAGTATAATGTGTCTGCTACATTTAATGTTTCTGACTTAACTCCTTTTGATGCAGGTACAGATTCGAGGTCGAATCCTTTTCAAGAGGGAGAGGATGACATGATCCAGGCCGACAACAAAGAAAAAGACGCATTACAAGTACCAGAAGGGCCAATTACGAGGCAGAGGACCAAAAGACTCAGAGAAGCAATGGCGGGATTAGTTCAGAGTTTTATGGCCGATTGCAACAAACAAATAGAGACGTATGTGGGCTTCAATAAAGATGGCCCAAAGCCACTTCACTTGGCCCAAATCATCTTCAAAGGCCTTTGAAGACTTGAAGACTTTGGTATTTTTGTAATTTAGCCTTTAGGGGCATTGTTGTCTTTATGCCTTTAGGGTTTCCCTTTGTAACACTATTTAAGCTTTCTTTATTTTTCATTTGGAGAACAATAAATGAAATTTATAAAACTGAAAAGCTTAAAGCTTTGGCTATGACCGAATTCTTGTAAGGGAGGGATTCCCCTTTTCAAGTTTGAATCGACTTATCTAAGTTTTGGCAAACTTAGTGGCGTCTCCATTGCTAGCAAAACACTACAGGGATTCATCTTAAAGGTTCTCAAGGGCAAGTTCTTTGTGGGTCTTCTTCGTGGCCTTGGAAGGGTTTTGTTTCCACAAAATCAAATTCACGGTTCTTGGGGTTCTGTCCGTTGCTTGGGGTTGCTTGGATTTCGAATCCAAGTGGATTTCTTGTCACAAGCTCATCCCACCAAATCATAGCATAATCGGTAACTCAATTGCTGTCAGATTGATCTTCTTCTCGTCTGAGTAGTGATGACAGCTGAAAATCAATTCTATTTTCTTTTCCCATTCTAAATAAGCTTCAGGATCATTCTTGCCATGGAATGTTGGTATCTTGATCTTGATGCTACCTAGATCACCATCTACATCTCCTCGTCTACCATATTCCCTCCTATCATAATCCCCTCTTCTGGCATCAAATGCACCTCTATCATCAAACCATATATCCCTCCTATCATTCCTCCTATCAAACCTCCTATTAGGCCTCTTATCATGCCCGGGCTGAAATCTCTCCTCCACATCATCAAGTCCATCAGAATCATCAAACTCATTTTCAGCTTCCTCTTCATCTGGTGGTACATACTGTGGTGGTACACGTCGAGGTTGCACATTATGAGGTGGTGGTACATTCTGAGGTGGTGGTATATGCTGGGGTGGTGGTGCTCTGGGACCGCTACCAGTTTGAATACTCTCTACACTCTTGGTCAATCTCTCCAAAGCAGTATTCATGTTCTCCATCATATCTGTAAATTTCCTATCCAAAGCCTCAAGTTTTTTGATCAATGGTTAGACCTGTCATCTCAACACTAAACAAACAGATTAGAAATAACAAGAAAGTAAAGAAAATATGTAAATCCTCACAATCTCACGTGTTTACACTCGAATGATATCACTCCACTCGTGTTTGCACTCTATTGGATTTTACCCGATACTGTGCTCACAATCACTGCCTTTTACCACTCTTGAGTTCGTCCTCAATTCAAATGTGAATCACACTCAATCCAAGAATACAAACCAAATGTAGTCCTCAAGCCAGCATGAAACACAAAGGTCTAATAATATATATGGGACAAGTGGAAACAAAATGTGAACATGAATAGCAACGATGAAGACTCAATCAATAATACTTAAACTAGAGTATTTGGAATAAGGAAGTGAACAATTAGCACAATGGAAAAAAAATAAGCATGCAAATTCGCGGTCGTATGCAATTTCGGGAGAAAATTTGGCACTACTATAGAAATTTTGATGGGATACCCTCCACGGGCACCTATATGATAATATGGAACAAACTAAATTCAACCAAAAAATTTCACTTTTTTACTCGTTTTTTTTTTGATAACGTTAGATGCTGATACTGTGGTTCTGATTTCAAAGGCTGATTTAGGTTCTGATTTCAAAGGCTGATTTAGGTTCTGATTTCAGAGGCTGATTTAGGATTCGACCTCGAATCTGTACCTGCATCAAAAGGATTTAAGTCAGAAACATTAAATGTAGCAGACACATTATACTTACCTTTTAAATTCAGCTTGTATGCATTGTCATTAATCCGTTCCAAGACTTGAAATGCCCAACTCTCATGGTGAAGCTACCTTCAGCAACGTCCCTCCATGAATTAAGTAGCTGCAAAGAACAACAAACATGGTTAGTGGCACCAGAATCAACAATCCATGTGGATTTATCATCCTTCACTAAAAGAGACTCAATGACAAGTAAATCATATTTACCTGAGTTTTTCTTCTCTTTAAGCTCGGTAAGGTATTTCAGACAATTCATTTTCCAATTCCTTTATTGTTCACAATGGAAACATTTTCCTTTGCCATTTGGCACCTCTATAGAATTTTTTTTTTTTTGCTCAAGTGATCACTACACTCAAGTCCCTTTTTTTTTAATAACTTCACAAGCTGTTTAAGGTTCTGATTTCAGTAGCTGATTAAGGTTCTAATTTCAAAGGCTGATTTAGGTTTTGATTTCACAGGCTGATTTTCAGGGTCTGATTTCAGAGGCTTTTGGTCAGGGTCTGATTTCAGAGGCTAATGGTCAGTGTCTGATTTCAGAGGTTACTTTTCAGGGTCTGATTTCAGAGGCTACTGGTCAGGGTCTGATTTCAGAGGTTACTTTTCAAGGTCTGATTTCAGAGTCTGATTTCAAAGGCTAAGTTTTTAGAGTCTGATTTCAGAGGTTGAGTTTTAGTGTCTGAATTCAGAGTCTGATTTCAGAGGTTAAGTTTTAGGGTCTGATTTCAGAGTCTAAATTTCAGTGTCTAATTTCAGAGTCTGAATCTGATGGTTTGTTTTCTTTTTCTTTTGCTCTTCACTAGGGTTTTAGAAACAAGTCACACAGCCGCCAAAGAACATGTTTATTTCTTCAACATATGCTAAAGAACAGAATATGTATGACGAACTTATATGAAGAACACAACAAAAACCCAGAACAGGAAAATGATAAAAGATAAACTGATATACAGAACACAACAAAACCAGATCCAGAAATAAATAAAACGAAAATAGAAACAAGATCCAACAAGAACTGAAACGAAAATAACAAAGAACGAAAATAAAAACAGAATCAAACAAAAACGAAAAGATAGGAAAATCAGACCTTGGAACCCTGAGCTCTAGATACCAAATGACAAGAAACACACTTGGATTCGAAATCCAAGCAAACTCCAAGCAACGGACAGAACCCCAAGAACCACGAATTTGATTTTGTAAGAACAAAACCCTTCCAAGGCCACAAAGAAGACCCACTAAGAACTTGCCCTTGAGAACCTTTAAGATGAATTCTTGTAGTGTTTTGCTAGCAATGGAGACGCCACTAAGTTTGCCAAACTTAGATAAGTCGATTCAAACTTGAAAAGGAGAATCCCTCCCTTACAAGAATTCGGCCATAGCTAAAGCTTTAAGCTTTTGAGTTTTACAAATTTCGTTTATTATCCTCAAAATGAAAAAGAAAGAAAGCTTAAATAGTGTTACAAAGAGAAACCCTAAAGGCATAAAGACAACAATGCCCCTAAATGCTAAATTACAAAAATACCAAAGTCTTCAAGTCTTCAAAGGCCTGTGAGCTTCATTCAAAACTGATTTGGGCCAAGTGAAGTGGCTTTGGGCCCTCTCTATTGAAACCCACATGCGTCTCTATTTGTTTGTTGCAATTGGCCATAAAACTCTAAACTAATCCCGCCATTGCTTCCCTGAGTCTTTTGGTCCTCTGCCTCGTAATTGGCCCTTCTAGTACTTGTAATGAGTCTTTTGCTTTGTTTTCGTCCTGGATCATGTCAATTAGTGATCTAACTAATTTTAACACTTAAAATTTTATTCACTAATCTTTATTAGTCTCTACTAATCATTAACATAATTAAACTAATTTAATTAAGTTTGCTTAAGTGATCTAATCAATTTTAACTTTTAAAATATTAGTTCACTTATAGGTTTTAAAATTTTAAAATTTAACTAATGGACTATATTTCATTAAACCATTTAATAGATTAAAAGTACGTTATTTACTCCAAAGGTACGTGGAATTGTATCCCGAGTGCAAACCAAATTACCGTCCATTCGGAAGCGGCTATGGAATTTATATCCGGTTTCCATCCGATATACCAAGGAAAATAATGTACTCATAATGTCCATTTGTTCTTAAACTTGAATTCGTAATTTTTAAGCCTTTAAACTAATTAATGTTATTAATTCGTTAACATGCATCTTATATTCTAATTTAACTTTTAAATTTACATAAAATCATATTTTATGACTTGAATATCATGCATGTCTACATGTTATGGCATGTGAAAATGCAAGAGTGGGCACCCTAGGCTATATGACATGTTAATAAAAAAATTTAAAACATATATATATATATATATATGCCCAGGTCTGGGCTGAAAACGTTCGTGTAGCGTTCTTTGGGCGTTCGAACATTTCCAGGCAGTAGCCAAACGTTTGAGTTGCGTTTGACTGGCGTTCGAACATTATCGGTCTGGTGTTCGAACACTAGAACTTCATTTACTCCGTTCCGGAACTTCCGGACTCCGTTTTGGTCCCCGTTTTTTTTCTACGGACTCATAATGGAATGAAGTTTCACATACATACATAAATTATGTTAACCATGCTCTTATTTTTTTTAAAAAAATACTAATCTAATTAGTACAATAAATCCAAGGCATCCCTTGGTCTTCAATTGTTAAGTTCTTCGCGAAATAGGTTCGTAATGAGTCTTTCGCGGCATTGGCTCCTCCAAATTATAAATTGAGTTACAAAATGGACTTATTTCAAAGGAAATGAACTTACAACACTTGAAAGAATATGACCTTATGGTCTTACATTCCCAAAACTAAAAAATAAAAGCTGGAAAAAATTAACGATCAACACAATACATTCATCACATGAATCAAAAGTAAACATTCATCACATGAACATTCAAACCATTCATCTCATGAATCTAATTGTGCCTACTCATCATAACATGCATACTAATAATTTATATCTCATATAAATTATTAAAACTGAAACTCAAAAGAGAAGGGTTAAGAAAACTTTTCAACATTAAGCTCTCGATGCCAATTGTAGGAAACCGTTTCCTTATGCGCGGCGGAAGTTGCATATGTGGTGGCACCGGATCTTTAAAATTTACTTTGCCTTCTCCTTCGTTGAAGTCGAACTCCACAAAACTCTTGATTAATTTCCTTTGAGATTCTACTGTAGAATCAACCACTCAATCTTCCGAGCTATATCTCAAAACCAACAAACCGAAGTGTGGGCTTCACTCACAAAGATCAACCTCTAAACTTTTTAAAGAAATTGATATTGTCACAAACTCTTTTGGCTTTAGAAAGATGAGATGAAGAAGATCAAGTATCTTGTTCACTTTTGTTTTTCTTTCTAATATCAACTATTGAGAAATATGATTTTTCTCTCTACATTACTCACAACTTTTGTGAATGTTTTAGCTATCTCTTGAATTTATTTTTCCAAAATGCTAAGTATGATTTTCACTTGATTACCCAACCTTTGAGTGGGAATGGTAGAGAATATAAACTAAAGCCATTCAATCAACATCCACTCAATCTTATCAATTGTAAATGGCCAACACACTTGAGTGGAGTGTCAACCAAATCCATTAGATAATGGAATAAGTTAGGTAATTAGGTCAAAACTAATTAAAAAAAATTTGGTGGATGATTTGACAAACCATTAAAGCTTGCTTGATAATGCATTTACCATTATCAAATAATGATGTCATAATTATGCATTATCAATGATGATGTAATAATTATCTAATAATTATTAATGATGTAATAATTATCTTATATTTATTAATTGATTATCTTATAATCAAAAAATATTAGAAAATATAATATTAAACTAATTTAATATTATTTTCATTTGTGACAAAAATATTATTAATCATATTAATAATATTTAAATATAATGTGAGCATATATTAGACAATCTAATTATATTAGGTTTGCTACAGTTAATCGAGCTAGCACGGGGACCAAATGGACCTACGGTTCCGAGCTCCAATAATTCCGAGATATTAATTATACTCTTTAATTAAATATTACGAATTATTAACTCCGCGTTATTCCACTAAGAACTCAAAGTTGAACTCCCGTTACCGTAGATGGAAAATATAAGCCGAACAACTTCGGTGTCCATCGATATAGTCACTACTTATGGATATAGCCCTTCACGAATATCTCATAAATAAGCCAGGTCATAAGTCCGTTATACCCCTCTAAATATTTTATCTCTTAAGCACCATTGATTCTATAATGAACATTAATTCATAACAATTATGAATATAATACTTTCTATTCGTAATAGGAAAGTTGAGCACTCAAAATTGTTCAAGTCCTGAATCAACTCTTAAAAGAGATATTCTTATGCTTTTCGTAAGAATGCGTGAATTCCATATCTATGTAAAACGTTCCCAGCTACATACCAAACCATATCCCAAAATACATAGTTATTGGCCGTGACTGCAACACCAACCTCACAATAGTAAATCAAATGACATAGCCTGACATGCAGGAGTTCGTAGTACACTTAGGATTAAGATTAATCCATATATGACCATCTAGTAGATAAAATGAATTTCTTGGATTAACGGATATTAAAAGAAATTCATATTTATCTTAGTCCAGTCCTATATGATCTCATCATACAAGGTGCCTCCATTCCCATGTCACTACATGAATGATCCTGGATCAAGGTCGTCATATAAATATAGAATGTACCGCAGCTATAGATAAACCACAAATAAAGTACCCACTCTGTTTGCTCTCTATAGACAATTTAGATTACTAACTTCAGACTTAAATCCTCTTGTGCATCAAACATACACTAAGTCTGAAGGTACAAAAGTAATCAAGGTAAACAAGACAATTGGAAAATATGCAATTTAAATCAAACAACTTTGATAAATGAATAATGCATTTATAATTATTACAATAATCAATTCCGTTTTACAACACATGAAACTCTAGGGCATATAGCCCAACAATAGAAGATGACTAATAGATATTCCATAAAACTGTCAATAGTTATCTTTTCGAGTTGAGAAGTTATTGTGGTCCTTTGACTTGAGACACCACGGTGATCTTGTGAGTGATCCTCTATGCCTGATACCATGCATGTCAGAAACCTTTTATGGTCTGACCTCTGGATGACTATTAGGTATAGACCGATGCTCACGAAGATCAGTGTGTGTTAATATGAGGATTCGTCAGTCCATATGGTTGGATTATGTTTCCAGAAATTTTCAGAGTATATTTCAGAAATCTTTCGGTCGAAAGTTCGTAGAGGAAATTATTTCTTTAACATTATAAATAATATTGAAAAATAGTTTTGCATATATTATTTATTAATGGAATCTAATTATGAAATTTTTTTTTATATTAAGTAAATAAGGTTTTGACAGTAAAACTATAACTTTACTCAATAGGAGACGGTTATGACGAAAGGACTATACATTAACGTTTTAACCTCAACTTGTATGGTTCAGCGTGTCGTGTTGTTTTTAGCCATGATTTGTAGGTGGGCAGGGCTTCATGAATATGTATACAAGTATATGAGATATATATGTATATATATAAGTAAGAACTGAACGTGAGCCTAGAAAGTTCCACTATATTAAGTTTACTCGTTGAGCACTCGAGCGACTTTCGTCAAATATTGACAAAGTGTTTTGGGTTTAAGGATTAAATTATTTGATCTGATAATTGATGAGATGAATTAATTTAATGAATTAATTAATTTTATATCAAGAGTTGATATAAGTTTATTGTTTAATAGATGTAAATTTGATTTACATAAAATTAGTAATTAATTTGTGAATTAATTTAATTGTTAAATTAATATACAAAATTAATTACTTAGTTTATACAAATAAATGTATTAATTATTTAAGGTAATTATAGTTAATGTAATTGAATGTTTTAGTTAAAGTAACTAAAATCATTTAATTGTATTTTAGTTACCTTGGTTGGTGTGAATTGTTTTTAACTTTGGTTAAGTTAAATTTTTGAATATGTGGTGTAGAGAAAAGATGCGCTTATACCATAGTTTAATTAAAGGCTTGGATTGGTTTTCTTAATTTTAATTAGTAAAAACAAAAGAAACAAAAAATAAGCAAAAATAAAAATAAAAATAAAACCAAGAATAAAAAAAGAAACCCCCCTTTTTGTTGCTCACTGTCGAGCAAGAGAAAGAAAAGAAATGATTTTTTGCTCTCAAAATCCAGCCATTATTCTCACCAAATAATTACCCAAATTGTTGTCAAGAACATGGAATTAATCCTTAAGAGTTAAGGATCAATTTGTGTGCTTGAAATGTGAATTTTTCTAGGGTTTAAGAGTTAAACTTTAGGGAAATTTTTGTTGTCATTCTTGAGTGATCAAACCATCTTTTGGTCACCAAGATTTATTCATCAAAAAACTTGATTTGGTGGAGGTAGAATAAGTTCAAAGATTCAAAGAGCTTGGTAGATTTGGGGATTACATGGAAAGCTTCTCAAATTGGCAAGGATTAAAAGCTATTGTAGGTAAATTTATTTTATAAATTTATTGTTGGGTTGTTGATGTTGGAAAAATTGTTTATGGAATTGTTGGATAATTATAAGCATGTCTGTGAGGAATTTTTAAGCATTAACGTGTATAGAAAATTAATGTATGGATGATATATTGATTTTATATGCTTGGTTTATATTTGACAATTTTTGGAGAATATTTTGATGCTTGGATTAATTTATTAAGTGTTGATAAATTTATTAAAATGTGTTTAGAATATTTATTTAAGCTTATGGAAATTATATTGATGTATGAAAAAATTAATATATGATGATATATGAATTTTAATGCATTGGAATAATTTAAGCTTATGGAAGTAAATATTTTAATACACATTTTAGGGTATTGCCGAAAAAAAATTGCTCGGGATTTGATCCCGCGCGCGTTTCGCTGGACCTCGGCATATCCGTTCTTTTTAAAATATCGAAAAGATATATTAGCAATCTTACAATTGCTAAGGTTATACCTATCTAAGATCTTATCTATATACGAGGATTGAGATAACCCAATTAGTTTTCTCTTTCTATCTCTATAGAGTTTTATACCAAGTATATAAGAGGCTTCACCCAGGTCATTCATGGAGATGTTCTTATAGAGAGAAATGCCTTAACGCCATCATCTCAAGATCATTCCTAATAATCAGAATATCATCAACATAGAGCACTAAGAATACTACCATACTATCACTGGCCTTATTATAAAAATAAGGTTCGTCTTCATTTTTTAGGAAACCAGGAAATTTGATTACCTCATCAAAATAAAGATCCTAACTTTGAAATGCTTGTTTAAATATATAAATGGACTTTTTAAGCTTAGAAACCATGCCTGAATTTTGCTGGAAATAAAACATTCTTGTTGTTCCATATAGATTTCTTCATCAAGAAATCCATTAGGAAAAGCCATTTTGACATCCATTTTCCAAATATCATGATCATGGTAGGCAGAAATAGCCAATAAAATCCTAATGTACTTTAGCATCGCTACTAGTGAAAATGTTTCATCATAGTCCGCACTTGGCCTCTAAGTATAACATTTAGCAATCAGTCGAGGCTTGAAAGTTTAATCCTTCGCCCTTACTTCTATTTCTAGACCTATTTACAACCAACAGAAAAAATTCCTTTGGGAAGCGGAACTAAGTCCCAAACTTGATTCTGATGCATAGAGTCTAATTCAAATTTCATGGCTTCCTGCCACTTAGTGGAGTTAATATCTAACATTGCTTCTCTTTAGGTACATGGATCAGTCTCGTATATATGGAGTATATAGATAGCTCTGTCATGTATCAAATACAGACGTTTAGGAGGACTCGATATCCTAATAGACCTACGAAGAGTGGAATTAGAAGGTTCTGCACCTGTCTGAATTTATGGTTCCTCTATCGGCCTGGCCTCTACAGGTTGAACTTCATCAAGCTCAACTCTAATATGATTACCAACATCCGTCAAGAATTCTTCTTCAAAAAATCTAGTGAATCGAGCTACGAACACATTTCGATGCTCGAGATCGTAGAATTGATATCCTTTGGAATTCGATGGATATCCAACAAACCTAACCTTTTATCCTCGAGGAAATATTTATCATGCTGCGTCACTTTGACGTAGCATGAAAGCCTCAAACCCGAATATAATTATTATTTGGTTTCCTACCAACCTATATCTTACATAGAGTATGAGCAACTTTAGAGGGAACCCTATTAAGTAAATATGCAAGAGTTAGCAGAGCATAGTCCCATAAAAGTAAGGTATATTTGTAAAACTCAACATAAATCGGACCACATCTAAAAAAGCCTGATTTCTCCTTTTAGATACTCCATTGTACTGTGGAGTATCCAGAGGAATATATTGAACGAGAATCTCATTCTCTTTAACATACTATGTGAACTCGCTACTCATATATTCACCACCTCGATCCGATCAAAGGAGTTTGATGAATTTACCAATCTACTTTTTAACTTCGTTTGGAATTCCTTGAACCTTTCAAAGATTTCTGATTTATGTTTCATCAGATAAACATAACCATACCGTGACATATCACTAGTAAAGGTCACAAAGTCTGAATAGCCACTATGAGTAGTATGACTTATAGGACCACGTAAATCACTATGTACGAGTTCTAATAAGTCAGTGGCCCGATGTCCAACATCGATAAATGGGGCTGTAGTCATTTTACCCTAATGCAAGAGTTACAAGTTGGATAAGACTGTACGGTTAGATTCTCAATTAAACCATTTTGAACCAACTGGGCTAGGCGTCATACAACTTTATGTCCTAGTTGTATTGTCATAATTCAGTATCAGTTATTTCAGATCTACTATGTTTATTATTCCATATTTCATAAATATCTCTTATAGAATGCAAAATATAATAACCATGTGAATTTGAATATTTATGTAATAAAACATCATTAATATCATATACATACAAAGAATGATTTTTAATAAATACATGATATCATTTTGTATCTAATACAAACAAGAAGATAATATGCATCGATAGCAAAAAAAACCCTAAGGTTGTGTTTGGTTGGGGGGTTTTGGAGGGGAGGGGAGGGGAGGAGAGGGGAGGGGAGAGATTATTTTAAATTTTGTTTGTTTGGTTCAATTTTTTGAAGGGGAGGGGAGGGGAGCAAAATCCCTCCTAAGTCAATTTTAGCTCCCCTCCAAAAGTGGGGGGTTTTGGAGGGGAGAGAAAGTGATGAATTAAAATTTTAAATGTAATTACTAATTTATCCCTACTTATATTGTTTTACTTTTATTTATAACATGCTATAAAGATAAAATAGTAAATTAGTTTTAAAATCTCTTCCCAATTAAACATATATTTAATTAAAAATCCTCGTCTCCCCTCCCCTCCCCTCCTTTGAACCAAACATATATTTAATTAAAATATCTCCCATCCCCTCTCCTCCCCTCCCATTCGTTGAACCAAACAAAGCCTAAAATGCTCTCAACTCCATTTCCCCCTCGGTGACTCCCTCCTCTGTTCGCCGTGTGACTCTATCCTTTTACCCCGTAATTGATTTCTTTTCTTCCAAATCGTACCACTTTACTGATTCTCTTCTCTTCTCTCGGTACCCTTTTCCTTCACCCTCGTTCTCCCCTCCTTGCCCCTCACCTAACCATTTTTTTTTGTTTTTTCTCTCCTTCACCGATGCCTATTTCTGGTTTACCAGATCTGGGGCCTCGCCGCCCTGCTGTGGGTCGTCCGGTTGTCGGTTCTGTTCTCAGCCAGCCTTCTGTTTCCCTTGTGTCAGTCGCCATTTTTCCCCTATTGGACCCTGTTTGGAGTTTTTGCCTTGTTCTTCTTTGGGTCCGATGAACTCTATGGGTTCCGGTGGTAGTTTGGTTTGCTTGCCGTCGCCGGCCAGCCTTCAGCTATTGACTCTTCGACTCGAGGCAGTGGTAGTGGGTCTGGTCTGGAAATGAGGGTGGTACTGTGGTAGTATGGTTTCGTGTGTTGTGGGAGCTATGATTGGTGGTAGTTTGGGATCTGGTAGTAGTGTAGTGGGGCTGTTCTTGGTGTTGAGGGTGGTAATGGTGGTGGGGGCTATTGTGCTCAATTGGAATCCGTCGCTGGGATTGTTTCTGGTGCCGAGAATGGTCAACCTCATTGTCAGGGGCGGAGGCATGTTGGGCCCAAAAAAAATTAACAAACTAAAAAAAAATTGTTATTTCAGCTTCATCCTCTGCTGCAGCCCCTGCTTTTTCAAAGTACAGTCTTCAGTTCGTCATAGCACTCAGCCGACAGGCCCTGGTATTTTCTTTTTTCTTTTTTCTTTTTTAATTTTTTTTGTTAATCATCATTACTAGTAGTAAATCATAATTTCAATGGGTTGTGTTTATTTTGTACATTTGTAATTATTTATTTGATGGCATCATTGAAATTGTGGGTTTCACTTTATTTGCGTAGAAAAAAATTAATAATAATAAAATAGTACATTTTATTTTGTACTGTTGATTCTCAAGTTTCTTCTCAAGTGTAGTATCAACGCTTCACAATCGGCAATCCTGTCTTGCAGTCTTGTTGGTTTTGGGGATGGATGTTGTATTGTTGTTATTCTTTTTTACGATTGTCAAGAAACTGAATTATTCTTTTGTTTATTTGATATAGTTATGGAGAAATATTTTAAAAGAAAATCAACATTACAATCTTCTCCGAAGAAAACTAAGTATTGTTCAAGTGAAGATGTAGAAGTTAATTTACAAGATCTTCCTACAGATCCTGGATTAAGACCTCGAATCTCTTATTATAGTCATAATATCCGAGATGAAGTCCGAAGAGCGTACTTACAAAAGGGTCATGTTCAACCTAAAAATCACAACTTTAAATTATCAAATTTTGGAAATCAAAAACGACGGTTTGTCTCAACTTGGTTTGAAAATTTTGGCTCTTGGTTGGAATATAGCATAGAAAAAGATGCTGCATTCTGTCTTTTTTGTTATCTTTTTAAAGAAGAGAATGGTAAACAAAGTGGTGGTGATATATTTGTTGGTCAGGATTTAAGAATTGGAAGAAGAAAGAAAAATTTATTGAACATGAGGGAGATATCAATAGTGCTCATAATAAAGCTAGACAGGATTGTGAAGCGTTGATGAATCAGAAGCAGCATATTGAAATAGCTTTCTCAAGACATTCAGAAAAAACTCGAAGTGAATATCGAGCCCATTTGAATGCTACTATTGATTGTGTTAGATTTCTGTTAAAACAAGGGCTTGCATTTCGTGGACATGATGAGTCTAAAGATTCAAATAATCGAGGTAACTTTCTTGAGCTTCTACATTTCCTTGCTGACCATAATGAGGACATTAATGCTATTACTTTTGAAAATGCTCCTAGAAATCTTCAGTTGACATCAAATGAGATTCAAAAAGATATTGTAACTTGTGTTTCAGTTGAAACTACCAATATTATTATTAGAGAGATGGGTGATGTTTTGTTTTCTATTCTTGTTGATGAGTCTCGTGATATATCATCAAAGGAACAAATGGCTGTCGTTTTGCGTTATGTGGATAAAAATGGCTATGTGGTTGAGCGTTTTATCGGTATTGAACATGTTACTAGTACTACAGCTCTTTCACTAAAAGAGGCACTTGACAAGCTATTTTCTAGGCATGGATTGAGTATGTCTAGGCTGCGTGGGCAAGGGTATGATGGAGCTAGTAATATGCGAGGCGAGTTCAATGGCCTTAAAGCACTCATTTTGGAGGATAATAAATGTGCTTATTTTATTCATTGTTTTGCCCATCAACTTCAATTGGTTCTTATTTCTGTGGCAAAAAAGAATGAAGATGTTAATTCTCTCTTCAATTTAATTACTATGTTAGTCAATGTTGTTGGAGCTTCAGCAAAACGTCGTGATATTCTTCAAGAAGAACATGCTCGTGCAGTCATTGAAGCACTTAATAGTCATGAGATTTCAAGTGGACGAGGTTTAAACCAAGAAATAACTTTGAAACGTCCTGCTGATACACGTTGGGGCTCACATTATGGTACGTTATTAAGCATAATTAGTATGTTTTCATCTATTACTAATATGCTTGAAATTATTTCGAATGAGGGAAATTCTGAACAAAGATTTCAAGCTACAACATTGCTGAAATTCATGCATTCATTTGAGTTTATTTTTAGCTTATTCTTGATGAAAAGAATACTTGGATTTGCATATGAGTTATCTCAAGCATTACAAAAAAAAGACCAAGACATTGTGAATGCCATGAAATTAATTGGAGTGTATAGGCGAAACTTGCAAAACATGAGAGAGAATGGATGAGACTCTTTACTTGGTGAAGTTTCTTCCTATTGTGAGAATCATGACATTGATCTGCCTAATATGGATGATATTTTTTTGACTAATGGGAGATCACAACGCAAGGGTCAAAAGATCACAAATACACATCGTTTTCGTGTTGAGTTATTTTATGCAGTTTTGGACATGCAACTTCAAGAGTTAAACAACCGCTTCAATGAGACGAACACTGAGTTACTCCTTTGTTTGGCATGTCTATGCCCAAATGACTCGTTTGCAGCTTTTGATAAACATAAACTACTGCGCCTTGCTGAATTTTATCCAAATGATTTTTCTTCAATGGATCTCATGGCACTTGAAATTCAGCTTGAAGTTTATATTATGGATGTTGGTTCTGATAATGATTTTTCAAGATTGAAAGGGATTGGTGAGCTTGCAAGAAGAATGGTTGAAACTGGAAAAGATAAAGTGTTTCCATTAGTTTATTTATTGGTGACATTAGTATTGATATTACCGGTTGCCACAGCTACAGTGGAAAGAGCATTTTCAACTATGCATTTTGTGAAAAATCGATTGCGAAATCGGATGGGAGATCAATGGTTGAATGATAGTCTAGTAGTATACATAGAAAAGGATATTTTTTGTAATATTGATAATGAAGTAATTATCCAACGTTTTCAACATATGAAAGCTCGTCGAGGACAATTGTAAATGTATCGAATGAAAATATATCAATGAAGTTCAAAATTTTGGTACTTTTTTTGTTGAACTTTTTAACTTAGCCCCTCCTGTGTTGAATCCCTGGCTCCGCCACTGCTCATTGTGATACTAGCTGCTGATGTTTTGGGCTTAGATGCCGGTTGGAGAATGAACGTTCAGCCCTTGTTTTGTTGCCTTCTTTGTCTGTGAATGTGTCTGGTTTCGGGTTGGGTTATGAACATGATGTTTTTATTCCGTTTAACGATTCTGGTGAGACTGTTGCAGCTACGGAGAATTGATTCTGGTGAGGCTGTTGATGCCAAGGCTGTTAATGAGGCTGCTAGCACTATTGTATTTGATTCGAAGCAATGATTTGCCAGTTTCTGTTTCTGTGGCTAGTCCGATTGTGGTGAGTCCTGGTAATCCAGGTTGTGTTGTTGGCAGAACATCCCATAATTCTACCAATTCCTCTTGTTTGGGCAGTCTTGGTACTGTGAAATCTATATCTTCTATTGCTGCTTCCTCAGTTACCGAGAATTTAAATGGCCAATTGCTGAAACCTCCAGGGGTGGGGGCATTGGATTTGTTTGTACTCAGAGTTATGCTAAAGTATTGAATGGTTCCAACGGAGTAGATACTCATGATCCGGTGTCTATTTCAACTTCATTACATTATATCCAACCGAATGTCATTGACGGAAGGGTTAAAGTATGTCCTCCTTTGGAGATTGCTGAAGAAGAAGTGTATTCTGGCGTAACATATTAGTTGGGTATTCGTAGGGAAAAAAACCCCCATTCCAAATTGTCAACTCTATTGCTCACAAGATTTGGGGGAGGCTTAGTTTGAGGGAGGTTCTGACCTCTGATAATGGGTTCTTCTTGTTTAAATTTGACAGTTTTTCATGAAGCCTATGCGGTTTTGGATAGAGCCCCGTGGCATATGGCTAATAGACCATTGGTTCTTAAGCTTTGGCAACCGGGTCTACCTTTGACTAAAAAGGATCTCTTTAAAGTGCCGGTGTGAGTTAGACTTTTTAATGTGCCTTTTGAGTTTTGGAATGCGAATGGACTTAGTTGTGTGGCTAGTGCGGTTGGTAGGCCTCTCAATGCTGACCATATTACCCTTTCTAGGAAGCGACTCAGTTTTGCTCGAGTGTGTGTTGAAATTGATGCTCGAAACCCCATTGTCGAGGAGATTGATTTCCAGTGTCATAATGGTAATTGGGTACAAGTTAGGGTTGAATTTGAGTGGGTTCTTGTTAAATGTACTACTTGTGAAGTTTTGGGTCATTCGTTGAATTCCTACCCTAGGAAAGCAAGCTCCCAATCGGGAGGATAGTAAGCCTTCTTAGTCATGGGTTCCTAAGTCCTCCACTTCTGCTACGGGTACAACTGTTACAGTTGAGGCGGTTAAGGATAAAGAGGGTGCTTGGATTTCGATTTCTAAGAAGAAGAGAGGTAAGGGAGTGACTTTGCCCCCTCCCGTTAGCACGAATGGTGATGTGATTCAGGATGTTACCACTGACAGGGTTCTTGTTTTGGGTGAGTGTTCTACTAAGAGTTTGGAACCGGCTCCGATGGTTCATTCTTTGCTCGTTGATTCATCTGAGGCAGTTATTGTGGAGGCAGAGGGTAAGGGGAGGAAGGTGAATATTCTCATATTTCTTCACTACATGTCAAAGATCTTCCTGAGATTGTTTTAGGTGAGATTTCGCCTATTGGAGCTTATGATTCGCCCCCTCCCAATGATAACAGTTTGGTTGTTAAGGCCATAGATTCTTTGGAGATAAAGAAATTGGTTTATGGTAACAAATCTAAGAAGGGTTCAGGTGGTAAGAGGAGTCAGAAACGACTGTCCCCGAGAGGGGGTGGACGGCGTTGATTTGATTGGGTTGGTTCTACACTTTTCTGTTTTTATGATTTTTGGATGTTGGAACATTCAGGGTCTCAATGACCCAATGAAACATGCTGAAGTTAGTAGGTTTCTTCGCGATGAGAAGCTTTCTTTGTGTGGTTTATTTGAAACCAAGGTAAATGAGGTTAATTTTGTGAGTGTCTCCCGTGTGATTAATCCTTCATGGAAGTTTTTTTTCCATTCTGACGTTCTTCCGTTTGGCCGTATTTGAGTGTGTTGGAACCCTAGTGACATTGATGTTAGCATTATCCGCTCTTCGTCTCAAGAAATTCATTGTCATGTGTCTCATATCTCTGGGTTGTGGAGCTGTGTGGTCTCGGTGGTTTATGATGAGTGTGACTACGAGAAGCGTCGAGAGCTATGGGCCGACCTAATTACTAGTGGTGTCCTGCGGATTGCTCATGGAGTTGGCGTAAGATCTTGAAGCTTCGTTCTTGGTCCCGTCGAAGGATGAGAGTTAGGATTGGGAATGGTGAGAAGACTTTATTGTGGTTTGAATACTGGCATCCTCTTGGTCCGATTGTGGAAACATTGGGTGAGAGAGTGATGTATGCTCTGGCTTGGATATGATGGCTTTTGTTGCTTCCATTAATTTCTAGTTCTTTCTTGCGTTGGCCCCCAGCTAGATCTGCTGCCTTGTTGATTTGGCTCGGTCCCTCATCTATCTGATCCTGCTAGTATGAAGGAGGATGAGCTGGGTTTAGGAGGATGATAAGTAGAGGGAGGCTGACATGATCCAGGCCGACAACAAACCAAAGGACGCATTACAAGTACCAGAAGGGCCAATTACGAGGCAGAGGACCAAAAGACTCAGAGAAGCAATGGCGGGATTAGTTCAGAGTTTTATGGCCGACTGCAACAAACAAATAGAGATGCATGTGGGCTTCGATGGAAAGGGCCCAAAACCATTTCACTTGGCCCAAATCAGTTTAGAATAAAGCTTCCTAGGCATTTGAAGACTTAAAGACTTGATATTTTGTGTAATTTCGTTTTTAGGGGCATTGTTGTCTTTATGCCTTTAGGGTTTCTTTTTGTAACACTATTTAAGCTTACTTTCTTCTTCATTTGAGGGCATCAACGAAATTTGTAAACTCAAAAGCTTAAAGCTTTGGCTATGGCCGAATTCTTGTAAGGGAGGGATTCCCCTTTTCAAGTTTGAATCGACTTATCTAAGTTTGGCAAACTTAGTGGCGTCTCCATTTGCTAGCAAAACACTACAAGGATTCATCTTAAAGGTTCTCAAGGGCAAGTTCTTTGTGGGTCTTCTTTGTGGCCTTGGAAGGGTTTTGTTCCTACAAAATCAAATTCGCGGTTCTTGGGGTTCTGTCCGTTGCTTGGGGTTTGCTTGGATTTCGAATCCAAGTGGGTTTCTTGTCATTTGGTATCTAGAGCTCAGGGTTCCAAGGTCTGATTTTTCTATCTTTCCTTTTGTTTGATTCTGTTTTTTATTTTGTTCTTTGTTATTTTCGTTTCAGTTCTTGTTGGATCTTGTTTCTGTTTTTGTTTTGTTTATATCTGGATCTGGTTTTGTTGTTCTACATATCAGTTCATCTTTTATCATTTTCCAGTTCTGAATTTTTTTTGTTCTGTTCTTCCTGTCAGTTCATCATAGTTGCATATCAGTTCATCTTTATCACTTTTTCCAGTTCTGGGCTTCTGTTCTGTTCTTCCTATCAGTTCGTCATAGTCATTCTGTTCTTTAGCATATGTTTAAGAAATAAGCATGTTCTTGGCGGCTGTGTGTTTTGTTTCTAAACCCTAGTGAAGTGTGAAATCAGACCCTGAAAAACTAAGTGAAGTCTGAAATCAGACCCTGAAATCTTAGCTTCTGAAATCAGACCTAAACGTAACCTTTGAAATCTGCCTCTGAAATCAGACTCTGAGTTCAGACCTTGAAACTTAACCATTGAATCAGACTCTGAGATCAGACCCTGAAACTTAGCCTCTGAAATCAGACACAGACCAGTAACTCTGAAATCAGACCCTGACCAGTAACCTCTGAAAATTAGCCTCTGAAATCAGACCCAGACCAGTAGCCTCTGAAATCAGACTCTAACCAGTAACCTCTGAAAATTAGCCTCTGAATTCAGACCCTGAAATCAGACCCTTATTCGCTCTGAAATCAGACCCTGACCAGTACCTCTGAAAATTAGCCTCTGAATTCAGACCCTCATCAGACTCTGAAATCAGGCTTTGAAAACCAGCCTCTGAAATCAGAACCTAAATCAGCCTCTGAAATCAGAACCACATTTAGCATCTGACGTTATCAAAAAAAAAGAAAGAAAAGAAAAAGGGACTTGAGTGATAGTGATCACTTGAGTAAAAAAGTGATTTTTTTTGGTTGAATTTAGTTTGTTCCATATTATCATTTAGGTGCCCGTGGAGGGTATCCCATCAAAATTTCTATAGAGGTGCCAAATTTTCTCCCGAAATTGCATACGACCGTGAATTTGCATGCTTATTTTTTTTCCATTGTGCTAATTGTTCACCTTCTATTCCAAATACTCTAGTTTAAGTATTATTGATTGAGTCTTCGTCGTTGCTATTCCTGTTCGCATTTTGTTTCCACTTGTCCCATATATATTATTAGACCTTTGTGTTTCATGCTGGCTTGAGGACTACATTTGGTTTGTATTCTTGGATTGAGTGAGATTCACATTTGAATTGGGGACGAACTCAAGAGTGGTAAAAGGCAGTGATTGTGAGCACAGTATCGGGTAAAAGCCAATAGAGTGCAAACACGAGTGGAGTGATATCATTCGAGTGTAAACACGTGAGATTGTGTGAGGATTTAGATATTTGCTTTACTTTCTTGTTATTTCTAATCTGTTTGTTTAGTGTTGAGATGGCAGGTCTAACTACTGATGAAAAGCTTGAGGCTTTGGATAGGAAATTTACAGATATGATGGAGAACATGAATACTGCTTTGGAGAGATTGTCCAAGAGTGTAGAGAGTATTCAAACTGGTAGCGGTCCAGAGAGTACCACCACCTCAGAATGTACCACCACCTCACAATGTGCCACCTCGCCGTGTACCACCACAGTATGTACCACCAGATGAAGAGGAAGCTGTGAAAATGAGTTTGATGATTCTGATGGTTTTGATGATGTGGAGGAGAGAATTCAGCTTGGCATGATAGGAGGCCTAATAGGAGGTTTGATAGGAGGAATGATAGGAGGGATAGACGGTTTGATGATAGAGGTGCATTTGATGCCAGAAGAGGGGATTATGATCGGAGAGGATATGGTAGGCGAGGAGATGTAGATGGTGATCTAGGTAGCATCAAGATCAAGATACCAACATTCCAAGGCAAGAATGATCCTGAAGCTTATTTAGAATGGGAAAAGAAAATAGAATTGATTTTCAACTGTCATCACCACTCAGACGAGAAGAAGATCAGTCTGGCAGCAATTGAGTTTACCGATTATGCTATGATTTGGTGGGATCAGCTTGTCTCTACTCGGAGGAGAAACTATGAGAGACCGGTTCAGACATGGGCAGAACATATGGGGTCTCATGAGAAAGAGATTTATACCCAGCCATTACTATAGGGAGTTGTATCAGAAACTACAACATCTGTATCAGGGGACCACAAGTGTTGAGGACTATTACACAGAGATGGAAGTTTCCATGATCAAGGCAAATGTAGTTGAGGATGCAGAAGCTACTATGGCACGGTTTCTAGGGGGCTTGAATAGAGAGATTGCAAACATAGTGGAGTTGCATCATTATGTTGATTTGGAGGATATGCTTCACATGGCTATCAAGATAGAAAGGCAACTCAAGAAAAAGTCAACATCCAGATTTGGTACTCAGGCTACTTCTGCATGGAAAGGGAAATGGGTTCCGAATGAGAAGCGAGATGGAGGCTTTGACAAGCCTAGGGGCGAATTCAGTGGAGGCTTTAATAAGCCTAGGGCCGAACCTAGTGCCAAGGGTAAAGAGGCTGCAGAACCGAGCAAACTAGACCAAAAACTGAGGGAGCAACTACTAGAACTAAGATGTAAAGTGTTTCAAATGTTTGGGCATGGGACACTATGCTTCACAATGTCCCAATAGGCGTACCTTAGTGATTGATAAAAAGAGTGGAGAGGTGTACTCTACCGATAGTGAGGTTGAGGAGGAGATGCCAGAGTTGGAGGATGCTAGTGACCATGAGGGAGCTGCATACCCGCTGGATAACTTATCCTTAGTTGTCAAGCGTGCTTTGAGTGCACATGTTGTAGAGGATGAGAGTGTGCAGCAGGGGAGAATATATTCCATACTAGGTGCCGTGTGAATGGCAAGGGGTGTAGTATGATCATAGATGGGGGCAGTTGTACTAATGTTGCTAGCACAACTTTGATTGAGCGATTGGGGTTGGGTTGAGTGCTTGAGACCACCCGAAGCCTTACAAGTTGCAGTGGTTAAATGATTGTGGGGAGATAAGTGTGACAAAGCAGGTACTGTTGAGCTTTACCATTGGGCCATACACAGATGATGTCCTATGTGATGTGATACCGATGCATGCAGGACATATTCTTTTGGGCAGCCGTGGCAGTTTGATAAGAAGGTTATTCATGATGGGTTCAAGAACAAGTACTCTTTTCAGCATAAGGGAAAACCCATTACATTATACCCACTTACCTGCACAAGTCCATGAAGATCAGGTTAAGTTGCAACTTGAACGTGACAAAGAGAGAGCGAAGGGAAACACCACCTTGGGTGAAACTAGTAAGAGTGTTGTATCTGGTGAGAAAAATAAGGCCAAGGCCGTGGGAGTTTCCAAGGGGGGTGTGAGTGAACGTGAGGGGGAAACAAAAGGGAGAGTTAAAAAGAGTTTCTACATGGGTGAGGGTGAAGCGAGGAAAGCGTTCAAGGCTAGCAAGCTCATGCTATTGTTAGTCTATAAGGAGCCTCATATTTATTTTACTAACGCTGACCCTTTGCTTCCTGTGTCTATTTCATCTTTTGCAGGATTACAATGACGTACTCACAGAGGACATACCT
Organism: Zanthoxylum bungeanum; assembly: GCA_019454045.1. NCBI lineage: Eukaryota > Viridiplantae > Streptophyta > Magnoliopsida > Sapindales > Rutaceae > Zanthoxylum > Zanthoxylum bungeanum. The sequence continues at coordinate 63,183 of SKCR01017978.1, forward strand.
AGTGGGCTTCCACCCATTAGAGGTATTGAGCACCAGATAGACTTCATACCTGGAGCAGTCATTCCTAACAGACCGCTTATAGGAGCAATCCCGAGGAGACAAAGGAGCTACAAAGGCAAGTACGGGAATTGATGGATAAGGGGTATGTAAGGGAAAGCATGAGCCCTTGTGCAGTACCAGTACTTCTAGTTCCTAAGAAAGATGGGACGTGGCGTATGTGCGTTGATTGTCGAGCTATCAACAATATTACGGTAAACTATCATCCCCCCATTCCTAGACTAGATGACATGTTGGATGAATTGCATGGTTCCAAAATTTTTAGTAAGATTGACTTAAAGAGTGGATACCATCAAATTCGCATGAGAGAGGGAGATGAGTGGAAGACTGCATTTAAGACTAAGTATGGCTTGTATGAATGGTTAGTTATGCCATTTGGTCTCTCAAACGCACCTAGCACATTTATGAGATTGATGAATCATGTTATGCGTGCATTTTTAGGTAAGTTTGTTGTGGTTTATTTTGATGACATCTTAGTTTATAGTAAAATAGTAGATGAGCATGTAATGCATTTGGAGCATGTACTTGATGTTTTACGAAAAGAACAATTGTATGCTAACTCTGACAAATGCACATTTTGCATGGATAGAATTGTTTTTCTTGGCTTTGTTGTGAGTGCAGATGGCATCGAGGTAGATGTGGAGAAGGTAAAGGCAATTTAGGAATGGCCTACACCAACTACAGTGACAGAAGTCCGAAGCTTTCATGGGTTAGCGAGCTTCTATAGGAGATTTGTCAAGGATTCAGTAGCATTGCCGCGCCATTGACTGAGGTAGTAAAGAAGACAGTTGGTTTTCAATGGGGCGAGGCGCAAGAGCGAGCATTCCAGGACCTTAAAGCGAAGTTATGCAGTGCACCCATTTTAGCACTACCCAACTTCGAGAAGACATTTGAGATTGAGTGCGACGCATCAGGGTTAGGTATTGGAGCAGTTCTCATGCAAGAAAAGCGGCCAATAGCCTATTTTAGTGAGAAGCTGAATGGAGCAGCTTTGAGGTACCCCACGTATGACAAAGAGTTATATGCGCTTGTGAGAGCACTTGAGACATGGCAGCACTACTTGTGGCCTAAAGAGTTCGTGATCCACACCGACCATGAATCATTAAAACACTTAAGGGTCAAGGTAAGCTGAATAAGCGACACGCAAAATGGATGGAATTCGTTGAGTCATTTCCATATGTTATACGCTACAAGCAAGGTAAAGAAAACATAGTGGCCGATGCATTATCTCGCAGGTATGTTTTACTTACTTCAATGCATGCACGGATGTTGGGATTTGATTTGATTAAGGAATTATATGAGTGTGATTCTGATTTTGGTGAGATTTTTGCTACTTGTGCAAAGTCATCTTTTGGAAAGTTTTACATTCATGACAGATTCTTATTTAAAGCGAACAGGTGTGTGTTCCTGCTTGTAGTATGCGTGAGTTGCTTGTGAATGAAGCGCAGGGGGGAGGTTTGATGGGGCATTTTGGGATTACTAAGACTTTAGCTATTTTACATGAGCACTTTTATTGGCCTGAAATGAAACGTGATGTGAGCGTATTTGTGATAAGTGTCTAACATGTAAGCATGCTAAATCTAAATTAATGCCACATGGTTTGTATATCCTTTGCTGTACCTAGTGAACCTGGGTGATATTGTTAGACAGTTATGACCCATAGCGTCACTATTTTGTAAATGATATTGTATTATTGTAAAAAATTAACTATGTAGTAATGAAATTGCCTTTTACCGTTTGTAATTTATTTACTTTGATATAAATGGGTAAGAGTCCCTATGATTGTTCCGGATTGTGATGATATGAGACGGTATCAATCCATAAAGGTTAATCATTAATATCCCTAGTCGTAGTATTATCGAGATTGGACATCGATAATGCGGAATAGACTAGTACTGCACTTGTGCATGTTGTGAGGGCACAACGGCATAGTTCTCATATATTTAAGTATAGGATACTTATGCAAGTGCGGTATAGGAGGTTGTGTTTTACCGATGGTACGGAAAACAGCTTCGCTCTGGATAGACCCCGCGGAATCCCATTGGTAGTATGTCTGCGTGTCTATGGAGTCCGCTTCAGGGTAGGTGCATATGATCTTAACCTGAGACTTGCATCGCTAGTACTACGACAATCGGTAAACTTTGTTTTGGTGGTCCAGGGCTTTAACGGGTTCTGTGTACACCTCTTCTGGATTTATCGAGAATAGTAGTGTATTGGGTGTGATGTCAAGATGGAAGTATCACTTCAGACATATGGAGATGATGATCGCGAGGGATACAGAACTAGTACTCTATAATGGTTGCAACCATCGGGATAATATGACTAGGTCAGGATTATCCGATTCAAAGAGACTGGTTGCTTGATGTCCGATATGTGTATCGTACGGGGCAGACACATCTCCAGCCCCAGGCCTTACAAGTGATCATCCGATACTGTTCGATATACACTATACTACGGTATACTACGCCTGTTATAGATCTTATATTCCAATAAGAATATTTCTGGAGAATTGGGTAGGCATGGCGTTTTGCTAGAGGCTAACTTGTCTTGTAAATCGGTAAAAACGTAGTACTTGGTACGTACGTATTCAGATAATCTGACGGCCGTATTTACTGCCAACATATCCAGAGATCTCTTGGGTCACTTCCCGAAGATTCACCAATGACGTATGATTCAAACTCGATTAATTGGATTAATTACGGAGAGACTTTATCTTGGATAAAGTATATACATAGAGAGAGAGAACGATTAATTTGGAATTAAACGTAAAATTATTATATTCGATATAATAATCGAAATTCGATTTCGACGCGAAATTAAAATTAGATTTTAATTCGGGCAAACGAGTTTAATTTAGAATTAATTCGTTAGCGACGTAAATAATAATTTCGCTAGGCGCAATTATTTATTTAAATTCGATTTAATTAACGTCGCGACGTAAGTTCGGTATTTCGGAAATATCGAACCCGAACGCGTGAGTGCACGTGGGCCCACTTTCATTTGGAAACGTGTGTGGGGCCCACATGACACATGTCATATTATGCATTATTTAATTCTAATGCATTGCATGGAGATAGTGTACAATGCACTCAATGGTTTTGCATGGAAATTGAGTGTTTGACACTCTAAGCCATTGCATGATTTGTGTCATAAGTTTATTATTAATTTAATAATATTATGGCATAAATATAAATTGATTTTTTGTAACAAAGATCATTCAACTTTCTCTCTCACATTGCCGAAACTGCAAGCAGTTTTTGGGCTCTCATTTCTTCAATTTTTGTGGCAAGATTTGAAGAAGTTGTGCATTCAAAATCACAACAAAGGCTAGCACCTTCAAGGGATCATACATAGGTGATATGGGAAACTAATCCTTGAGCTTGGAAGGATCAAACTCGACTTGGAGTCCCTCTTTTCTTCTTGGCCGAGAGCTTCACTGCACAAGGGATGAGTTTTCGCATCATCTAAGCATCCATTTTCAAGTATTGTGAGTATGATTCCGCCATACTTCAACTTATTCATTCATGTATTTATATATTTTGCTTGTTCTTGTTGATCTTGGGGCTTGGTTATTTTCCAACAATGGTATCATTGAGCTTAAAGAGCATGCAAATATATTAGGATGTTATTTGGGGAAAATTGTATGAAGCATGATTTGATGAGTTTGCTTTATTAAATATGCTTAGATGTATGTTATTTAGATTATACATCATCAATTTCATGGAAAATAAATTGGATAATATTTTTCCAACCCAAATGAGGCTTGGCCGAATACATGCAAGCATATGGACTAGATGATTTTTTAATTTTAAGACATTAGATGACTTGAAACAATATGGAATGATGATTTGTAACTCGATTGGATTGAAAACGAAATCGGAACCATTTTAATCACCTTGGCCGAATGCTTGATGGAGGATTAGGGACTTGATTTTTTGATTAAATAATGTTGGACATATATTTAAGATAAAAAATGATTAATGGATTAATTTGATATTTTGGGAATATTGATTTAAAGGATTAATCATGATAATACATTTAATTAATTAAGTTATAAAATTTGGAATTTTAAAATTTGGTTAGTTGGGCTTAATTTTGAATTGGCCTAAAACTATTATATTTGGACATAATGGGCTTGGTTGGGCCAAGTAGATTTGGACCATTTGGATTGGATCCAAATGGGCCTAAATCACACCATTTAAGCCCAAATGTAAAATTGGGCTTTTATGTTTAATTGGGCCTTATGGGCTTGATATTGATTTTATGGCATATGAGGGTGTCCTTATTGGGCTTGGTAATGGGTTTGACCCATACATTGACCAAAACCCAAGCCTAAAGAAATCAATTGAAACTTTAATTAAACGGACATTAGATGTTAGTTGGGCTTTGAGACCCGATTGTATTAGATTTGGAATCTAAGTTATAAAAGCACAATAAAAGTGTAAATATTTAATTTAGAATTAAATAATAGGATTAGTATTGAATACGACTTAAATTGGATTTAACGAGTAGTTCGATATAATTCGTGAATTCATACTATAAGTATTTATTCTCAAATTGAGTTGGACTCGCGCAAATGCAAACAATTGTTTGAACATTGTATTGTCACCTAATTAAAGACTAATTAATTGGATTTGATTGGTTGTATAACATGCCTTGAATGAATGAATGTGGATGTGATGTATGAATAGTGTATATCGGATGGATATTAGAAGGGAAGGGTAATTTTAGAAATTATTGTAAATTTAGAATTTATAAATTGGACCTCCGTGTCCAGCCTTTCTCTTATTGTCTCTTTGTATTTCTCTTCTCACCTAATTCCCTCAATGTAAATGAGGTTTCTCTTATTGTATTATGTAATTGGGTAAGAGTAGAATAGTGCTAGCGGGGAGAGGAAAGGGAGTGATTTGTTCTAGGAACAAGTTGTTGTTCATATCCATCCGTATATCGCTATTACTTTACTTTACGCGCTTTATGATGTTTTAGAAGCATGCTTAAGGGTGTATGATGATGAGACCTAACAAAGATAAATAATTGGTTGCCAATTACGCGAAAAATCCCTCAAACAATATTAAGCGATTTTCCTTCCGTTGAATGATTCTTTCTCAAGATCCGAAATTGGCATTGGTTTGTTGGCCCAAGTCAAGACCTTTGTCAATTGAGGATGTGTTTGAATCATGAGAGTTTTGTTCCACATCAGTGTCCTGTCCAAGTTGTGATTTGTTGGCCAAAGTCAAGATCACTTCTTGTCCATCGACATTGATTACGAAACTTTCCTCGTCAATGGGTCCCGCTTAACTGGAAACATTAGGTTTGTTGTGCCAAAGCCATGCTTAGTTGATTCAGAGGAAATGGTTAGGAAAATGTATTGGATGCATTGATATATGTATATGTTTCGGACTTAGATGTCCACCTACCGGATCTAGGAATTGGATGGGATCCAATTGATCTTCGAGATCTACCTAGTAAATATCATACAATTTGTGGCCAAAGTCAAGGTTGTGTGTTATTTAACGGGATCCTAGCCCACTAGGAAATAGGATTTCCCGAGTACTCAACAGAGGGTTAGAGACTTGCAGAAAATAGTGGGAGGCTAGTATTGAATTTGCAATTATCGTTCAGATACTTAGCTTTACGCGCTTACACAACTTATTTCGTCAATATTTACACATTAGTTGGACTAATACAATGTTATTTTTTTTTTATGTAACAGTTTGACTGTACCCACATATCGTTAACTAGATAATTAGATTATCGTAGTTAAGATGGCAAACAAAGGAAATGTCCGTGACATAATCATGGGTGATAATGTGTTCAAGGGCACCAACTTCGCCGACTGGGAAATGGAAATGAACCTAAGGATAGTCTTGGGGCGGAGAGGATACTGTATACGATACAAAAAACCTCTCGGGCCTAAGCCCACTGAGCCACTTGAGCTGGAGTTATGGAAAACTCACAGTGATGATTGTGACACGGCTCAGTCGATCATGCTTGCTTCAATGACTCAACACTTTCGCCGCCAGAATAGGGACTTGGATCCTTATAATATGATGGCAAGATTGCAAGATCTTCACCGCACTAATAAGCGGATGGCGAGGTACGAGTTAGTGAAGAAAATCTTTCGCTCCCGTATGACTGGGTAGTTCTGTTGAGGTCCATGGGACTCAAATGATAGCCGATATTGATGAATTGGCTAATATGGGTATAGTCTTGGAGGCTGAGCTGTCTTAGATGTACTTCTACAGTCACTACCCGATACTTGGAAACAGATTGTCATCAACTACAAATTGATGATTCGGATGATACTCTTGGAGAGTTATTATCGATTCTCAAGGAGTAAGAGAAAGAGTCTGAAAGGCAACAAGCGCGAGGCGCACTTGCATCAACATCTCAAACGCCGAAAGCTGGGCTCAAGGCAACTGGGGGTGTCAAGAAGAAAAAACATAGAAACAAAGGCAAGGCCAAGTCAACAAAGGCTTCTGGGAAGCCAAGGGACAAGTCTCAAGATGTTTGCCTGAAATGCGGCAAGAAAGGTCACTGGAAGCGTGACTGCCGCATGAACAAGGGCACAAGGAGGAGACATACAGGCGGGCAAGGCACCGGCCTCAGGTATGTTTGTTATTGAGATAAATATGACTACTTCTAGTTCTTAAAAATTGGATTTTTTATTCTGGCTGTGGTTCTCATATTTGTACTGATGTGCAGGATCTGCATGATAGCAGGAGACTGGCTTCGGGGGAGGTAGATCTACGAGTTGGAAATGGAACTTCTGTTGCTGTTTTGGCCGTAGGCACTTTTGTTTTGGAACTGCCCTCGGGGCATGTACTTAAACTAAATGACTGTTATTTTGTTCCTAGTTTAACTAGGAATATTATTTCTGTATCTTTGTTAACCCAGTATGGGTACACTTTTTATTTAAAAACACCAGGTGTTATTTATATAAAGATGATGCAGAAATTTGCACTGCCGATGCAAATAATGGTCTTTATATTTTGAATATAAATAAATCTCCAAAACGTAAAATAACAAACAAAAGGCTCAAAATGAGTAATCCAAAGGAAGAACTTATTTGTGGCATTGTCGTCTGGGACACATCAACAAGACTCGCATATCCACACTTTCGAAGAGTGGGTACTTGGACGGATTTGATCCAAATTCATATGACGTCTGCGAATCTTGTTATTAGGCAAAAGCCTAAATCACCTTTTAGTGGTAAAGGTGAACGCGCCACTGAACTGTTAGCCCTCGTTCATAGTGACGTTTGTGGGCCCATGTCTAGCCAGGCTAGAGGTGGATATCGATACTTCGTAACCTTTACGGATGATGCATCGCGTTATGGTTATGTGTATCTAATGATGCACAAGTCGGAAACTTTGAGAAATCAAAGAGTTTCGACGCGAAGTTGAAAAACAAACAGGCAAGAGTATTAAGACATTACGGTCGGACCGTGGTGGCGAATACTTAAGTAATGAGTTTCAAGATTACTAGAAAGAATATGGTATTCTTTCACAAATGGACTCCTCCTGGAACACCACAATTAATGGTGTGTCTGAACGAGAAAAACCGTACCTTGCTTGACATGGTAAGGTCGATGATGAGTCGCACTGAGCTACCTATATCCTTCTGGGGACATGCATTAGAAAGTGCAATTCTTATTTTGAATAGGGTTCCGTCAAAGTCTGTTGAACAGACTCCATATGAGATATGGACAGGAAAGAAACCAGGTTTCTCATTCCTGAAGATTTTGGGGTTGCTGGGCATACGTCAAACGTTTGGAAGGTACCAAACATGAACCCAAATCAGATAAATGCCTATTGTTGGATATCCTAGGGAAACCAAAGGATATTACTTCTATTACCACAAGAGAACAAAGTATTTGTTGCTCTACATGCGGTTTCCTTGAGAAGGAATTCCTAAATGCAGTGTTTAGTGGGAGGAAAGTAGAACTCGATGAAAGTCGTAGTGATACTGTTCCTGGCAATGAATCGAGAACGGAACATGAACAGTCCATTCAGGATGAGACTGAACCACAATCTTCAATTACACAAGGACTACGTAGGTCGGAGAGAGTCAGGGTTATACCTGAGAGGTAGAGGTATGGATTCCTGATCTCACCTCATGTAGATATTAATCTTATTGAGGATACTGAACCGGCTACGTATGAGGAAGCGATACAAGGTATCGAATCCACTTTATGGCAAGAGGCCATGAAGGCCGAAAGGATTCCATGTATACCAACCAAGTTTGGACACTAGTTGATGCACCAGAAGCGTAAAGCCTATTGGATGCAAATGGGTCTTCAAGAAGAAGACCGACATGGATGGCAACGTACAAACGTACAAAGCTAGGCTCGTAGCGAAGGGGTATCGTCAACAACTTGGAGTTGATTATGACGAAACTTTCTCACCCGTTGCCATGATTAAATCCATTCGGATAATGCTTGCGATAGCTGCATATTACGATTACGAAATATGGCAGATGGACGTTAAAACCGCTTTCCTTAACGGAAACCTGTTGGAGGATGTTTATATGCAACAACCTGACGGTTTTATCGCACCAAGACTTGCAAACAAGGTTTGTAAGTTAAATCGGTCCATTTATGGACTGAAGCAAGCATCGAGGTCATGGAACCAACGTTTTGATGAGGTCATAAAAGAATATGATTTCATTCAAAACGTAGATGATCCTTGTGTATATAGAAGGTTAGTGGGAGTGCACTGACTTTTATTGTCCTTTATGTCGACGATGTATACTTATAGGCAATGACATTCCCATGTTAACGTCGGTGAAAGCTTGGCTTTCATTGAAATTCTCCATGAAAGATCTGGGAGAAGCAGCTTTTATTCTAGGAATAAAGATCTACAGGGATAGATCTAGAAGGCTACTTGGACTCTCCCAGAGTACATATATTGATAAAGTGTTGAAGAGATTCAACATGGATCAGTCCAAGAGGGGACTGTTTGCAACATCACATGGCGTCTATCTATCTAGGGACATGTGTCCTAAAACACAAGATGAGAGAGACAACATGAGTCGGACTCCGTTCGCCTCGGCAGTTGGATCGATCATGTATGCCATGATATGTACACGACCTGATGTGTCCTATGCTTTGAGCATGTGTAGTCGATATCAGGCCGATCCAGGAAAGGATCACTGGATGGCGGTTAAGAGTATCCTTAGGTATCTTAAGAGAACTAAGGATGTTTTCTTAATCTATGGAGATGGAGAACTTGAGGTATCTGGGTTATACCGATGCAAGTTTCCAAACCGACAGAGACGACTTCAAGTCGCAAACCGGGGGTACATATTTTGCTTGAATAAGGAGAGCAGTGAGCTGGAAATCTTCCAAGCAAGATACTGTTGCCGATTCACAACTGAAGCGGAGTACATTGCAGCAGCTGAAGCAGCAAAGGAAGCGGTTTGGATCCGAAAATTCCTAGTTGGATTAGGAGTAGTCCATTAGCAGCTGAGCCCGTTTTATTGTATTGTGACAATAGCGGGGCCATAGCGCAGGCTAAGGAACAAGGTCTTCTCATCAACGATCCAAACATGTTCTTCGACGATTCCATCTGATTCGAGAGATCATACATCGTGGCGATGTGAAGATCGAAAAGATCGCATCAGAGGACAACATTGCAGATCCGCTGACGAAAATAATTCCTCGGGAAAAGTTTGAGCGACACATACATAGTTCAGGTATTAGATGCTTGAGTGACTGGCTATAGGCCAAGTGGGAGATTGTTAGACAGTTATGACCCATAGCGTCACTATTTTGTAAATGATATTGTATTATTGTACAAAATTAACTATGTAGTAATGAAATTGCCTTTTACCGTTTTGTAATTTATTTACTTTGATATAAATGGTAAGAGTCCCTATGATTAGTTCCGGATTGTGATGATATGAGACGGTATCAATCCATAAAGGTTTAATCATTAAATATCCCTAGTCGTAGTATTATCGAGATTGGACATCGATAATGCGGAATAGACTAGTACTGCACTTGTGCATGTTGTGAGGGCACAACGGCATAGTTCTCATATATTTAAGTATATGATACTTATGCAAGTGCGGTAGGAGGTTGTGTGTTTTACCGATGGTACGGAAAACAGCTTCGCTCTGGATAGACCCCGCAGAATCCCATTGGTAGTATGTCTGCGTGTCTATGGAGTCCGCTTCAGGGTAGTGCATATGATCTTAACCTGAGACTTGCATCGCTAGTACTTACGACAATCGGTAAACTTTAGTTTTGGTGGTCCAGGGCTTAACGGGTTTCTGTGTACACCTCTTCTGGATTTATCGAGAATCGTAGTGTGTATTGGGTGTGATGTCAAGATGGAAGTATCACTTCAGACATATGGAGATGATGATCGCGAGGGATACAGAACTAGTACTCTATAATGGTTGCAACCATCGGGATAATATGACTAGGTCAGGATTATCCATTCAAAGAGACTGGTTGCTTGATGTCCGATATGTGTATCGTACGGGGCAGACACATCTCCAGCCCCAGGCCTTACATGTGATCATCCGATACTGGTTCGATATACACTATACTACGGTATACTACGCCTGTTATAGATCTTATATTCCAATAAGAATATTTCTGGAGAATTGGGTAGGCATGGCGTTTTGCTAGAGGCTAACCTTGTCTTGTAAATCGGTAAAAACGTAGTACTTGGTACGTACGTATTCAGATAATCTGACGGCCGTATTTACTGCCGACATATCCAGAGATCTCTTGGGTCGCTTCCCGAAGATTCACCCATGACGTATGATTCAAACTCGATTAATCTTGGATTAATTACGGAGAGACTTTATCTTGGATAATAAAGTACATAATAGAGAGAGAACGATTAATTTGGAATTAAACGTAAAATTTTATATTCGATATAATAATCGAAATTCGATTTCGACGCGAAATTAAAATTAGATTTTAATTCGGGCAAACGAGTTAATTTAGAATTAATTCGTTAGCGACGTAAATAATAATTTCGCTAGGCGCAATTATTTATTTAAATTCGATTTATTAACGTCGCGACGTAAGTTCGGTATTTCGGAAATATCGAACCCGAACACGTGAGTGCACGTGGGCCCACTTTCATTTGGAAACGTGTGGGGCCCACATGACACATGTCATATTATGCATTATTTAATTCTAATGCATTGCATGGAGATAGTGTACAATGCACTCAATGGTTTTGCATGGAAATTGAGTGTTTGACACTCTAAGCCATTGCATGATTTGTGTCATAAGTTTATTATTAATTTAATAAATATTATGGCATAAATATAAATTGATTTTTTGTAACAAAGATCATTCAACTTTTCTCTCTCACATTGCCGAAACTTGCAAGCAGTTTTTTGGCTCTCCGTTTTTCTTCAATTTTTGTGGCAAGATTTGAAGAAGTTGTGCATTCAAAATCACAACAAAGGCTAGCACCTTCAAGGGATCATACATAGGTGATATGGGAAACTAATCCTTGAGCTTGGAAGGATCAAACTCGACTTGGAGTCCCTCTTTTCTTCTTGGCCGAGAGCTTCACTGCACAAGGGAGGAGTTTTCGCATCATCTAAGCATCCATTTTCAAGTATTGTGAGTATGATTCCGCCATACTTCAACTTATTCATTCATGTATTTATATATTTTGCTTGTTCTTGTTGATCTTGGGGCTTGGTTATTTTTTCCAACAGATATATCGATGGATTTTGTGTTAGGTTTGCCTAGGACAAAGAGGGGAAGGGATTCAATCTTGTTGTAGTTGATAGGTTTAGTAAAATGGCTCATTTCATTGCATGTCATAAACCGATGATGCTACAAACATTGCAGATTTATTTTTCAGAGACATAGTGCGACTCCATGGTATACCTAGGAGTATTGTATCTGATAGAGATGTTAAGTTCCTTAGCCATTTTTGGAAGGTGTTGTGGGCTAAACTAGGCACCAAACTATTGTATTCTACACCACATGTCATCCACAGACTGATGGACAAACAGAGGTAGTTAATAGGACTTTATCACAATTATTGCGCACTATAGTTGGCAAGAATTTGAAGAGTTGGGAAGATTGTTTGCCATTTATTGAGTTTGCATATAATCGTAGCATTCATTCTTCTACATCATTTTCACCTTTTGAAATTGTTTATGGTTTTCAGCCACTAACTCCATTGGATTTGTTACCTTTGCCTGTTGATGAGCATGCGGGGCTAGATGGAAAACGGAAAGCCGATTTGGTGAAGCACATACATGAGAAAGCAAGAGAGCAAATACAACGAAAAATGAGCAATATGCTTCTCATGCTAATAAGGGAAGAAAGCGTGTGGTATTTCAGCCTGGAGATTGGTTTGGGTACACATGCGCAAGGAGAGATTTCCTGAACAACGTAAATCTAAGCTACAACCGAGAGGGGATGGTCCATTTCAAGTTTTGGAACGGATTAATGACAATGCATACAAGCTGGATTTACAAGGTAAGTATAATGTGTCTACTACATTTAATGTTTCTGACTTAACTCCTTTTGATGCATGTACAGATTCGAGGTCGAATCCTTTTCAAGAGGGTGGGATGACATGATCCAGGCCGACAACAAACCAAAGGACGCATTACAAGTACCAGAAGGGCCAATTACGAGGTAGATGACCAAAAGACTCAGAGAAGCAATGGCGGGATTAGTTCAGAGTTTTATGGCCGACTGCAACAAACAAATAGAGATGCATGTGGGCTTCGATGGAAAGGGCCCAAAACCATTTCACTTGGCCAAATCAGTTTAGAATAAAGCTTCCTAGGCATTTGAAGACTTAAAGACTTGATATTTGTGTAATTTCGTTTTTAGGGGCATTGTTGTCTTTATGCCTTTAGGGTTTCTTTTTGTAACACTATTTAAGCTTACTTTCTTCTTCATTTGAGGGCAATCAACGAAATTTGTAAACTCAAAAGCTTAAAGCTTTGGCTATGGCCGAATTCTTGTAAGGGAAGGATTCCCCTTTTCAAGTTTGAATCGACTTATCTAAGTTTGGCAAACTTAGTGGCGTCTCCATTTGCTAGCAAAAACACTACAAGGATTCATCTTAAAGGTTCTCAAGGGCAAGTTCTTTGTGGGTCTTCTTTGTGGCATTGGAAGGGTTTTGTTCCTACAAAATCAAATTCGCGGTTCTTGGGGTTATGTCCGTTGCTTGGGGTGTGCTTGGATTTCGAATCCAAGTGGGTTCCTTGTCAGAGGTTTTCAGTGGATAGTGCCTGGAATGCTATGCAGACAATGGGTCCCTTGATGCGTTGGTCTCGAGTTATTTGGTTTCAAAAGGCTATCCCCCGCCATTCCTTTCTGCTTTGGATGTCTATTCATGGAGGCCTTTGTACCCAGGAAAGTCTGATGAGGTTCGGTATCTCTGATTGCTCGCTTTGTATCCTCTGTGGTTGCTCATGTGAGGATATTGATCATCTCTTCTTCCAATGCTATTTCTCTTCGAGTGTCTGGTCAACTGTGTTGGCTATGTGTGGGTTTGATTGGAGATGTCGTGATTGGCTTCAGACTGTTGAGTGGATGTATCAGTTTACCGACAGCTCTTTGCGTCATTTTCTTGTTCGGCTGTCGTTTGCTGCGTTAGTTTACCATATTTTGAGGGAGAGGAATGCCCGCACTCATGATGGGCCTCCTCGCCCTGTTTTTGTTCTTCTTAGCGATATTGTTTTTGATGTTCGGAATCGTGCTAGCTTATTACGGAAGGTGAAACCATCTTATGATAATAAATGGCTTCACCTCTCCTGGCACTTGCCCGATGACATCTTCTTTTGATCTTATTCTGCTTGTAGCCTTTCGGCTTTTCTTCTAGGAGGGCTTGTCCTCTCTAGTTGTCTAGGGTATGCCCCTTTGCTCTTGTATAGTTTTCTTTTGGTTAATATACTTACTTTATCCAACAAAAGATAATATTTTCCACACAACCGGGCATAAAAATACAGTCTGTCAAAATAATGTTGCCACAGGATAGTCAAATCTCCTATTCACCATCATCTACTCAGTTAGAGAATCTTCATTCCCAAAATGCCACTACATCTCCCCAGGATTCAGCATCCTAGTGACCATCAGCCCTTGTAACGAATTACAAATATAAGTATGACAAGTATAATCAAAAACCCATCCAGAACTAGTGGCTTCAGAAGCTAAAGAGGTATCAATAACATGGAAATAAACATACTTGATGTCGAGGCCCTCTCCAATCTGATAGAAGCAATGTAGTCTAGGCAGTTCCTTCTCCAGTGCTCAATCTTACCACAGTGATGGCACTTGTCCTCGGCGGCCTTCTTCTTTAACTTGTCAGGCTTCGCTATATTTCCTTTAGGAGGAATACCAGAATTTGTCTTCTATGCCTTTTTCTTATTCTTCTTTCCCGATTTCGTAGATTGGGAAGTGGAAGAACTAGTCAAAGAAGACTTCGCAGTGAGTGTCGGTACACCCTTCTTAATACCTGCAGCATCCTATGCAACTGACTGTAGGAACAACAAATATTGTGCTTGTTGAAGTTCATGATAAATTGGGAATATGATGTGGGAGAGAGCCTATAATCAGATTTTAGCCTAAAGTCTCATTATGCTATAAGTCACACCTCTTAAGCTGCTCAATGAGATCCATTATGTGCAAGACATATGGACTCACTGACTTACCATCAACCAGATGAGCGTGGAACAATTCCACTAAGACTCTGTATACCGGGACTTGCTCTTATTTCAAGAACAACTCCTTAAGCTGAGTAATAATGCTGAATGAGTCTGGCATATCCATATATTGCCTCTTCAGATCAAGAGACATATAACAGAGAATGAGTGACCTGACTCTCAGGTCATCATCCCTCCATATATTACCTCTTCAGAATCAGTGGTTGCTGCCATCACAAAACTTAACAAAAGAAACCAAAGTCAGTAGATAAAGTAATTTCATCAATATCATATAACATCTAACAAATCATGGATTTTTAATCTAAAGATGCATTCCCACTACTTTACGTAATTTCATATCCTCAAATAAAAATACGAGAATTTAATATTTAAATTAAATTTTATAGTAGAAGTGGATCCCACGAGCATATTCCAACACATAGCTTTGGCACGTTACACCAACGTATGTTCGCGAGTAGATATCAATTATCAATCAATTCAAATGTGATTTCTTATATAGGTCATGAACCGTTTCTGATCTTCACTGCTTTGGAATCTATTGGATGGGGCATGTCCAAGGCAATACTTGTCAATGACAAGCTCTTGGTACTTATGCACTACCTCACTGCTTTGACATCTATTGCTATGCACTTTCGCTTGAATTTATCTATTATCAAAATAAGTTTTATCGGTGTAAATTAATTGATGTAAACCACACCCACACAGTTTTGGCACGTTGTGGGAACGACCATAGAAACCAATTTGCATCCGTATTGACAAGACGGACTAGTAGAGGTGTACAAATACAAACAAAAATAAATAAAGCCTTATCATAGGGATTTTTAAGACTACTGTCAAATAGTTAAAAATTGATACAATCAATTTTATCTAAGCATGTGAAAAATAAATTGGATTAGATATCGAACATTCAATAGCATGAAAAATATTTTTGGATGTGGGATCAGACGCTCTGATATCATTTGGTTAGTATTTTGGTGGCAAAAACGCGATTTTAGGCGAAAATAGTTTTTAAACCTTTTAAAATTTTCCAAATGAATTAGCTGGTATCTTATACCTCTAATTATGTTTTTATTTCACCTAAACATATTATTTGTTAACAAATAACAACACAACAAGTTACAAAAGGCGGCAAATGTTTTTTGAAAATATTTTCCGGAAAACTATTATGTAAAATGGGTAAAAGGTCAAATTGGTCAACCAATCATTGAGTTGTATTGACCCGGTCACTTGGACAGTAACCGATCAGCCTCTGAATCGTCCAAACAATGAACAATTCACTGCTTGGACAACCCTACGCGGTAAGCTTGGTTTTGCATAATTTTACCATTTTCGCGAATTTTAATAATCAATTTCAAATCCGATCCAGAAAATAAAATTAGTTTAAATTTTATGCTAATTCTATTTTGTCACCATATTAATCAAATTAATCAACACCATTTTAAAGTAACTGTATATGAATTCTGAAGAACAATTCTAGGCATCAGAGAGTGGCTACAATAATGTATAATGAAAATTTTAATTTTTGAAGCTAATTACTTTAATTAGAACAAAAATCAAACATGTTAATAAAAGAAAAATAAAGATGTCATCAAAATCAACACCACAAAATATTTGGAAATAAATATATTATCCAACAATATATTTGGAACATGCAATATATATCAAATATATATTCTCATACTTAGAAAAATAGTTTCCATAAAAAAAGAAATAAAAGTTTACCTTAATCCAATTAAGCTTTTAATTTTTGCTTCTTGTTTCCAAATCTTTCTCTTGGTGTTCTTCTTTTAAAACTAACCCTATTTTTTTCTTTTACTTTGAACAAGTGAGAAAATGGCTAACAAAAAAAAAAGAAAATCTTTTCTATTTATTTTTTATTGGCCGAATTCTAGGGCCTATTTTGGTCATTTTTTAGTCAAAAATTGGACCAAAATTTGACACATTTTAATCTAATTAAAATATAATTATTTTATTTATGTTTGGATTAGTAGAAACCATATGTCTCAAACATATGGTTTAGCCAATCACAATTAGCCAAGTGATAAAGAATATTCCAGTAATATTATTTCTTCTAGAAACTTAAATTTAATTAGCAATTAATTAATTTGAATTTTCATTGACTAAAAGGAAAAATAAGATTATGGAATAATATTCCAAGAATATTCCTCATTTATTATAATTAATCAATTAATCAACACCATTTTAAAGTAACTGTATATGAATTCTGAAGAACAATTCTAGGCATCAGAGAGTGGCTACAATAATGTATAATGAAAATTTTAATTTTTGAAGCTAATTACTTTAATTAGAACAAAAATCAAACATGTTAATAAAAGAAAAATAAAGATGTCATCAAAATCAACACCACAAAATATTTGGAAATAAATATATTATCCAACAATATATTTGGAACATGCAATTATATCAAATATATATTCTCATACTTAGAAAAATAGTTTCCATAAAAAAAGAAATAAAAGTTTACCTTAATCCAATTAAGCTTTTAATTTTTGCTTCTTGTTTCCAAATCTTTCTCTTGGTGTTCTTCTTTTAAAACTAACCCTATTTTTTTCTTTTACTTTGAACAAGTGAGAAAATGGCTAACAAAAAAAAAAGAAAATCTTTTCTATTTATTTTTTATTGGCCGAATTCTAGGGCCTATTTTGGTCATTTTTTAGTCAAAAATTGGACCAAAATTTGACACATTTTAATCTAATTAAAATATAATTATTTTATTTATGTTTGGATTAGTAGAAACCATATGTCTCAAACATATGGTTTAGCCAATCACAATTAGCCAAGTGATAAAGAATATTCCAGTAATATTATTTCTTCTAGAAACTTAAATTTAATTAGCAATTAATTAATTTGAATTTTCATTGACTAAAAGGAAAAATAAGATTATGGAATAATATTCCAAGAATATTCCTCATTTATTATAATAATAATCAATTAATCTTTAATTAATTTAATTAATCATAATAAAGACAATTGTCAAATTCTAATGGGTCTTTAATGTGTATCAAATCAAAATATGTATCATATTCAAATACACATTATTTTACGCTCATGTGTAAATTATGAATAATTCAAATTATCCATAATTAATTGCCCAATGCTCAACGATTACACTTCATATTGTGGGATTCTCTGGATTCAACATCTATCATAGAAACTATTTCCTTTCCATAATTTACCCACTCACAAATTACGACGACCATAGATAATCGAGTTAAACTATACAACCCGACATCATTACATATATTTAATTTCTCTCTCATAGGCTATCTGAATTTTTTTTTGGATAAAGTAAGTATTATAACCAAAAGAAAACTATACATGAGCAAAGGGGCATACCCCAGGCAACTAGAGAGGACAAGCCCTCCTAGAAGAAAAGCCGAGAGGTTACAAGCAAAAGATCAACAGAAGATGTCATCGGGCAAGTGCCAGGATAGTTGAAGCCATTTATTATCATAAGATGGTTTCACCTTCCGTAAAAAGCTAGCACGATTCTGAACATAAAAAACAATGTCACTAAGAAGAACAGCAATAGGCCGAAGAGGCATATCATGAGTGCGAGCATTCCTCTCCCTCCAAATATGGTAGACTGACGCTGCAAAAGACAGACGAACAAGAAAATGATGTAAAGAGGCATCAGTAAACTGACACAACCACTCAACAGTCTGAGGCCAATCCCGGCATCTCCAAACTAACCCACACATAGCTAGCATAGACGACCAGACCCTCGAAGAGAAGAAGCACTGGAAGAAAAGATGATCAATGTCCTCACTTGAACAACCACATAGAATACAACGCGAGCAAGCAGAGATACCAAACCTCATCAAACTATCCTGAGTACAAAGGCCTCCCTGAATAGACATCCAAAGTAAAAAAATATGTGTTATGAACAATTATGGTATGTCGCGATATAATCGTGATTCTCTAAATAAATACTCAGAATTCATTTCTGCAGTATACATCAACCAATGACTTCAAAAAATCACTAACTAGATACCTAAATCCCATACACGGGACTGACAGATTCTTTTTGGATATATCATAGGATATCATAATTATCTATCCATACCCAACGAACAGGCGAATGTCAAATCTTAAAAAGATCATTGACATGACTACCATCAAAGTATAGAGGATGTGTCACATATCCACTATGGTATCTCAAGTCAAATGAGCTAATATGGTACTCGACTCGAGAAGATTCTTTTTTTGACGTTGGTGTACCATCTATCAGGAATCTTCAAGTGAGTCGTTCAGTATTTATCTAATAAATACATACATGTCTATATAAGTCTCCCTAAGACTCATGGTTAACTGAGATGAACCATTGGAACTATTCTAGTATACGAAATGTAATAGTCTTTCGGGTTTACTAATCGACGAGGTATGTAAACCTTGAACAAGAACTTATGTTGTAATATTTCTTAGTATCTGTTGCGACGCTTTTGCAATTACATTAAAACAACTCATTCTTTGGACAATTTATGCCTTTATCATTACACTAAAGATTATATAATGAAACTACTAAATTTTATTTATAATAAAATATAAATGTACAATGTATTTACAATAAATACATCAGAAATTGGTACGCCGAGCTCCAACTCTAACACAAAGGTCTCACTAGAAATACAAACTCGTAGAAGTATGAAAAACACACAACTACTTATATTATGAAGACTCATGGAGGATGACTCTAGTTCAAATGGGAGATTGTTGGTAATATCCAATAGATCTATCGGATTAGGATTGTAATATTAATATGTAAAACATACATTGAATGAAATAAAATAACAATTATTTATTATACTATCATTTGTCTTTATCGGTATAAAATTAACTCATATAATAAATTCCATGTTATGGTTGGTAGTTTGAGTGCCAATCTGTATCGTATTAATGATATGTTAATGAATACAAGTAATCAACTTTTCATAATATTTCAATTTTAATGGTAGTAGCTCTTGTTTTTTATATACATATTCGATCTAATTTACTTTAGATCGAAACTAGCCTGGGTTTCATGATGTATATATTAGACAAAGACCCAAGAATATATAGTACTCACATAGTTGCAACGAGGCCTGTAATTGACAATATGAGGTATGACTACTTGTGGTATATTCTCAAAAAATGTCCTGATAAGGATTTACTATTACATGTCAGTTAGTAAAATTCATTGAAACCAATACATGTCATATATCAAGACTTGTTCTGATGGTTTTCCAAATAATTCACCAGTCTTGGGAGATTCATATAGACATATAGGTGTTTATTTTATTAGCACTGACGACTCATTGAAAGTATTCCTAATAGATGCACACCAACATCAATAGAACTCTTCTATAGTTGAGTATCATACCTAGTCCATTGACTTGAGATACGACTGTGGATGTGTAACATCCCCAATATGGGAAGGTTACCGACAGATGATAGATCTCACTGCCACCTAAGCCACTAACTGGACTATAGAGATACATGTTTTCTTGACTTAATAACTCTTCATCTTATCAATAGGCAATCACACTTTACTACATAAACCACAAGAAATCATATATAAACTGAGTACTCTATACAATCATATACATGACATATATCAAAAGAAACCGAAGCTCAAGCTACTTTCTATATGAATGTAGAGCTAACATGATGGACCGATATGACTAGTGACTGCAGTGCTGCTTCTATCCCCGATATGTGTCTCCAAAAGATGGATGTGGCTCACCAGCTAAAAGATCCTGCAAAACTGGAGAGTATATGGGGGTGATGTTGTACAATTATGACCCATAACATCACTATTTGTAAAGAACATGGTGTTTTTGTACAAATTAACTATGTGACAAATGAAATTGCTATTTTATCATTTTGTAATTGGATTACTTGGATATATAAATGATAAAAGTCCATATGGTTTAACCGAATTAATAAGATATGAGACAGTATTAATCCAAAAAAGGTTTATTCATTAAATATCCATAGTCGTAATATTATCGAGACAGGACATCGATAATGCGGAATAGACTAATATTACACTTGTGCGCGTTATGGAAGCTTAACGATATTGTTCTCATATATTTAAGTATTGGATACTTATGCAAGTGTGATAGGAGGTTCTGTTAGCCGTTGGACTGGGAACAGCTTCGCTCTGGATAGACCCCTCGGAGTCCCATTGGTAGTATGAATATGTGTCTATGGGAATCCGAATCAGGGTAGGTGTATGTGGTCTTTAACCTGAGACTTGCATCGCTAATACTTGCGACAATCAGTTTGCTTTGGTTTTGGTCGTTCGGAGCTTGAACAGGTTTTGTGTACACCTCTGCTGGGTTTATTGAGAATCATAGTGTATTGGGTGTGATGTCAAGATGAGAGTATCACTTCAGTCATATGGAGATGATGATCACGCAGGATACGTTACTAGTACTCTTAATGTTGCAGTTATCGGGATAGTATGACTAAGTCATGATTATCCGATTACAGAGACTAGTTACACATGATCCGATATATGCTTCATACGGGGCAGACACAATTCCAGCCCTAGGCCTAGCATGTGACATTCGATACTGGATCGTATTACGTAATACAATGTATATTGTGCCTGATACAGATTATATATTCTTCATTGAATATTTCTGGAGAATTGGGTAGACACGGTGCTTTGCTATAAGCCAACATGTCTTGTAAATCGGTTAGAACGTGGTACGGGGTATGCACGTGTTCGGATAGTCCGATGACCATATTTACTGCCAATATATCCAGAGATCTTTTGGGTCGCTTCCCAAAGATTCACCAATGACATTTGACTCGAACAGAATTAATCTAGGATTAATTATGAGAGAGAAAATTAATCTGGGATTAATTGCGGCAAGAAGAGAGAACGCGATTAATTTGGAATTAATCGATTAAATAAATTTAATAGTTAAATTGGATTTTTCTATTTAATTTATTTATTTGGGCTAAAATGATATATTGGATATATTAATTGAAATTGGATTTCAATTCGGAATTAAAATTAGATTGGAATTAATTTGTAAGCGACTTTCGTAATAATTTTGCTAGGCATTATTATTTAATTAAATTGGATTTAATTACGTCGCGACGAAAAATTCGTTTAATCGGATTAAATGAACCCGGGCCCAAAGTGTGTTGTGTAAGCCAACTTGAATTTGGAATTTAATTGGGTGGGACCCACAACTTACATCACATGTCACTCATTGATGTGAGTAGTTGGCAAAACTTAAATGTTGCATTTAAGTAATACAACAACCAACTTTTGCATTATGTTTTTGGAAAATAAAAAAAAAATTCACTCTCTCTTCCCTTGCAAAAACCGTGAGCCTCTCTCCATTGGAAGACAATTTTGTTCTTCAAAATTTGTTCAAGCTAGCACTTAAGGAGTTGAATCAAGGTGATAGGGAAACTCACCCGAGAGTTTAGAACTCAACAAAAAGGCTTGGAGCTTCTACATCCTTGGAAAGTTTTGAATTTTCTCATCCATTCAATGTAAGTTTTTCTGCAACTCTACTTGAATTATTCACACACAAATCTTGTTTAGAGACCTTGGGCATGTGTAGGACACTAACAATGGTATCAAGAGCCAATCTAAGCATGATTTGAATTCTAGGGTTTATGGACTTTAATTTGGGGATTTTCCTTGGAGTATGTATTTTTCCAAATTGATTGTTTGGTTGTGATTAGATGATGATAACTAAGGGTTGTGCATCATTGGAATTGTGAAAAAATGATTAGATTAATTTTCCCCAAAATTCCTCACTTGGCCGAACATGTACCCTAGATTAAGGTCATGGTAAATTTAGGAAATTTGACAATTGGATATGTTAAATGCATGAAATGAATATTAATTATTGATTTAATTCGATTGAAATCAAAATCGGGTGTTATTTCATGCAATTGTCGTGAGTCTGAAGCATGTTGGAGACTTGATTTTGCTTCAATTTATGTTGGACATGAATTGGAAATAAAGCATGATTAATTGGATTAATTAATGTTTTGGAAATATTAGATTAATTGATTAATTATGTTAATTACACTTTAATTGAATAAATGTGATTTTGGAATATTATGTTAATTTAATTTGGTTGTATTTGGGCTAATGGGCTTGGTTGGGCCAAGTATGGTTTTGGACAATTGGGTTGGATCCAATTGGGCCTAAAACCATTTCCATAAAGTCCAAATATGACTTTTGGCCCTTTAATAATTTAATTGGACCTAAGGGGCCTAAATTGATATTTGGCATATGGTGATTCCTAATTGGGCCTTGGCATTTTGGGTTGGATCCATGATGGCCAAAGCCCATACCTAAAGAATTAATTGAAAGCCCATTGGACTTTAATTGAATTGGCATTGGATGCTGATTGGGCCTTTGAGACCCAATTGGATTGGATTTGGAATCCAAGTCTAAAAATGATTGGATACAATTTAAATTGGATTTAAAATTATAGTTCGATATAATTCAAGAATACGTACTTTGAGTATTTATTCTTAAACGAGTTGGACTCGCCCAAATCAAATCGTTGTATGAACATTGGATGGTCATTAATCAAATATTAATTAATTGGATTAGATTGATTGAAAGCATGCTTTGTCTGAATACTTGGATGTATTTGTATGAATAATGTATATCAAATGGATATTAGTTGGGTGGGTGTAGGACACAGAACTTGATGACGTTGTTCTAGGCTCGCGGCCTAGTTGGGAGTACGGAATAGCCCACGGGGGAACTAAACCGGAGAACAAAATGGAGTCGCCACCCGGTGTGAACCGAGACAAATATTTAAGGCCGCACTCACCCCTCGCAAGGGAAGACCTCAAACCGTTGGGTTCAGAATGGTCCCTTACTTATGCCACTTGTAATGATATGATTTGTGCAATAAACTAACCGAATCTATGCGACATACATGCTCAAAGATGACTTAGATCTAGTTCTCATTCATGAAGGTAAATCCTACGTCTAAGTTTGCATGCTTCGAAAGTAAGTCATTATAACGACAAGCATACAATATCACATAACGAGCATGTTGAATCATCCAACTCAAAGAACAAATAAAAATTACTTCAACATAAACATAAACTAAACTACTAATGCGAAATTAAAGAACTAAATCATACATAAAGAAGTAACATAATCATGCTTAAAATAAACAATAAACTAGACTAAATCATGCTTTAATAATAAATAACGTACTAGCAACCTAATCATGCTCGAATACAAAGTTTGGATGAAACGAAATACGTGTGTCTCTCAAGTGGTACGTGGCATTGTATCCTGAGTACAGACCACACTACCGTCCATTCAGATTCGGCTACGGAATTTACGTCTGGGTTTCCATCCGATATACCACAAGAGAGAACACATATTCCGTTCATCCGGAAATCACATCATGCATCAATCCACAATACTCATGCGAAATAAAATAATAAAATAAATAGAAAATAAAGGAGAATAAATAAAAAGGGTGCCTTCAGGTCTAACCTCTTTTTTCGTCTCTCGAAAGCGCGTTACACGGCCGTCAGAAGGGTTAATGCTCCGCAACTCTTCCGGTTTACTGGTTCAACATTTTCCTTCGCTATTTGGGCTGCTGTTTTCACTCTGTTTCGCTGCTATTTTCAAGGTATTTTCTGGTCACTGTTTTAAGGTAATTTAAGGACTGTTTATGCGGTGTTAAAGGGATAAAGGAGGCTGCGGTTTTGGTGATTTTTGGGGGAGTTTCTGGACTGTTTTTAGTGTAGTTTTGGGACTGTTTGGAGGTGTTTTCAGGGGCTAAATATGCGGTAGTTTTAAGGGTTGCTGGAGGTCAGTTTGTGCGTTGATTTGAGGGGTTGCTAGGGGTCAGTATTTTTGCGTGAATGAGGCTATGTAAGGGCAGTATTTGTGGCGTGAAGGAGGCTGTTTGGTGATGGCAGTGAAAGGGGCAAAGGACGTGTTTAGTGGCTATATGAGGGGACGTGTCGAGTGATGGTGTTAAAGAGGCAGAGGATTTAGGCAGTGTGTTGATTCGTTAAGGGGCTTGTGGCGTTGAAGGACATTATGCGTGAGAGGGGGCAGGTGATGTGATCTAGAATGAGCTCTGTTTATTGGGCCAAGTTAACTTGAAGTTGTGGCTGATTGCATGGCTTGGTCAAATTGGTGTATTTGGGCCATTTTGGTGGATTTGGAAGATTCATTGGGTTCTGGAGTTTGGTCCATGCATGAGACATTATGTGAAGGCTTTATTATGTCTAAAGCAATATTGGAATGGGTGTAGGACGTGCATGGGCTGCCTTGATTGATTTTGGGCTTTATTTCCGAATGGTGCATTAGCAGTGGCGGGATTTATGCAGTCTTCATATTTTAGACGTAACTTTCTCGTCCGATATCCGATTTTGGTGATTCAAGTTGCATTGAAAAGAGAACTCGTATCTCTACAACTTTGAAGTGTTCATCAAAGTCCATTTCGGATTTCTTCATGGTCTAAATGAGGACGCAATGTATCCCTATAGTTTTTATATTTTATATTTTTTTAAGTTATGTGTTGTTTAAGTGTTGGGCTGAACATTAATTAAATTAAAAAGCCCATGGACGAAATTTTCAAGTATTTTATTAGGGTTTTATTATATTTTGGTAGAATTAGGGTTAGCCACCTATTTAAAGGGGCATTATTCATTGTAATGGAGATAATTAACCAATAATATATCTTTTTACAAAACAAATTGACTTGTGTCATCTTGAGGGAGTGGATTCTTCCTTGGTTTTACGGAACAAAAGCTTATCAACGTGTGGCAAGCGTTGTGGCGCTGTATCGCTGTTCAGGATTCTCCAAAGAAATAAAGAAAGGTTTTTAAGGGCAATGTTCCTTAAGGGTTGGACTTGATCTTGGAAGGATTTTGTTCTTACAAAATCAAGATTCGCAGTTCTTGGGGCTTAGAACACGTGGAGAGGTTTGCTTGGCTTTGTTCCAGGCAGGTTTCTATCAGCAAGTATTGGCGTGAAGGCTTGTGAGGGGCAGGTGGCTTCTGTGTGAAGTGTGGCGTAAAGGCTTGTGAGGGGCTGTTGAAGGTGCAACGTGAAGGCTGATTTGTGGCGTTGAAAGGTTTGCTTAGGTTGTGGTCTATGCGTGAGGCAGATTTTTATGAGAGGGTGAATCGGAAAAATGTGATTTAAGGCCGCGCTCACCCCTCGCAAGGGAAGACCTCAAACAGTTGGGTTCAGAATGGTCCCTTACTTATGTCACTTGTAACGATATGATTTGTGCAATAAACTAACCGAATCCACTCAACATATATGCTCAAATGTGACTTAGATCTAGTTCTCATTCATGGAAGTAAATCCTACGTCTAAGTTTGCATGCTTCGAAAGTAAGTCATTATAACGGCAAGCATACAATATCACACAACGAGCAGCATGTTGAATCATTAAACACAAAGAACAAATAAATAACTACTTAAACAAAACGTAAACTAAATTCCTAATGTAAAATCAAAGAACTAAATCATGCATAAATAAATAACATAATCATATTTGAAGACAAACATAAACTAGACTAAATCATGCTTAAATAATAAATAACGTACTAGCAACCTAATCATGCTTAAATATAAAGTTTGGATGAAACGAAATACGTGTGTCTCTCAAGTAGTATGTGGCATTGTATCCCGAGTACAAACCGCACTACCGTCCATTCGGATTCGGCTACGGAATTTACGTCCGGGTTTCCATCCGATATACCACAAAAGAGAACACGCATTCCGTTCATCCGGAATTCACATCATGCATCAATCTATAACATTCATGCGAAATAAAGTATTAAAATAAATAAAAACGAAAGATAATAAATAAAAATGTGCCCTCAGGTCTAACCACTTTTGTCGTCTCTCGAAAGCGCGTTACACGGCCGTCGGAAGGGTTGATGCTCCGCAACTCCTTCGGTTCACTGGTTCAACGTTTTCCTTCGCTGTTTCGCTATTTGGGCTGCTGTTTTTACTCCACTTCGCTGCTATTTTCGATGTATTTTCTGGTCACTATTTTAAGGCAATTAAGAGACTATTTTATGGGTTATTTGGACTGGTTTGGGTTGCGGTTTTTGGACTGTTTTGGGGGCAGTTTTTGGACTGTTTTTAGTGTAGAACTGGGCAGATTTTCAATGGTTTTTGGGTGCAGAACTGGGCAGTTTTGGTGGTTGTTCTGGGCGTGCAATGTAGGGCAGTTTGTACGTGAACTGAAGGCACGTGAAGAGGCAGTGTATATGTGAGTCGGTGAGGTCAGTGAGTGGGCTGAAGGAGTTGATTTGGTCGGTGAAAGGGGTGATGGGCATGAGTGGGTGGCGTTGTTGGAAAGCTTGAGGCGTTGTGAGGGATACATGAAGGAGCCAGCAAATGTATTCGTGAGTGAGGTTTGTAGCGTGAAGGTGTTAGCTGGTAAATGTGGGACGTTTTTTTGAAAGTGAGTTTGGCTTATATCCACGGTGAAAGGCTGTTTTAGGGGCTTTATTTTATTTGTTTGTATCAGGGTTCTTCGGGTTGGCTGGTGTCAGCGTGTTGCATGAAGAGGGGGACGTGTGTGTGGGTTGGCTGGCAGTTTGCCAAGAGCTGCTCTTGGAGTTGTGTGAGTTGCTAGGTTTATGTGTGTGTCTTCGTGAGTTGATTTGTTTGTTGTCGTGAATTAGAGGAGTGAGAGCCGTGAGTCTTAGCGTTAGTTTTATTGTGCGTGGCCGAGAGAGAGAATTAGGAGAGAGTGGCGAGAGAGAGAAGTGAAAGAGAGGATGTATTCTTTAGTTATTTGTGTGAATGAGCCAGAGGTTTAATGTGTTGGTGAAGGGTTCTTTTTATAGGCAAATGGATGAGGGCTATCCTTGTTTGAAAAAGGAAAGGATTTGTGTAATTATTGGAGATATTTTTAATTATTATGTGATAAGGAAAAATCTTTTAATTATGGAAGTGATTTGATTTAATTTGATTTATTCTCTTTTAGTGAGGGATATGATTTGGTTTAATTAGGCAAAGGATCCATGGGATTTCTTTAATTTAGGAAGTGGATTTGGCTTTATTTATGCATGTGTTTAATGTGTGTTTTTGTTAATTTGGAAGGTGAATGGGCGTGGCTTAGAGTGATTTGGGCGTGGGCTTGGCTCAGTTTGGTGGGCTTGGTGTATGGTTTGGTGATGTGTGGGCTTGTTGTGTGTCTTGCGGGGGTTTGGGCTAAGGATGTGTTTTGAAACAGAGGTCCAACAAGCAAACCCGAAGCTAATCCAGCGAATTAAATCCAACAGAAATGTCAATTCTTGACTCTTCCCTTCCGACGTCTGTTTCCCGCAGCTTCCACAATTAAAGAGGTAGTGTCTCTATGTGAGACTCATCGTCGGGACTTATATGCAAAAATGCAGTGCCTACAGTCGCCCCCACTTTGATGGGACTGGTGCAGTGTGTGACAATGACAATCCTATCAAAGTACGTGCGATGCATTTTCACTTACCTGGCTCGCCTGCTGCCAGCTCGCTTGCCTGTTGCTCTGAACTGAATTGATGATGTGCCATTCCTGGCATGCTAAACCCTGTACCTAGGGTGTCGCGGTGTCAACAATAGTCCACGATAATCCATGAAAGTCTGGCGTGCTAAACCCCGTACCTAGGGTGCCGCAGTGATGTCTGCATACTCGGAGTTCCGTAGAGCTGATTTTGTTGGGACATACCCGGCGTGTTAAACCTCATACCCGAGGTGTCGCGGTTACGTCTCCATACCTAGAGTGTCGCAGAGCTGATTTTGTTGTGCCATTCCCGGCATGCTAAACCCCATACCCGAGGTATCGCGGTTGCGTCTCCATACCTACAGTGTCGCAGAGTTTATGTCTACATACTCGAAGTGTCGTACCCGGCAAGCTAAACCACATACCCGAGGTGTCGCGGTTGCGTCTCCATACCTAGAGTGTCATAGTGATATCTCCATACCCGGAGTGCCGTACCTGGCAAGCTAAACCTCATACCCGAGGTGTCGCAGATGGGTCTCCATACCTAGAGTGTCGCAGTGATATCTCATACCCGGAGTGCCATACCTGGCAAGCTAAACCCCATACCCGAGGTGTCGCAGTTGTGTCTCCATACCTAGAGTGTCGCAGTGATATCTCCATACCCGGAGTGCCGTATCTGGCAAGCTAAACCCCATACCTGAGGTGTCGCGGTAATATCTCCATACCCGGAGTGCCGTACCTAGCGAAACTGATGCTGTGTCTCCATACTGGTAGTGCCATACCCGGTAAAACTAATGATGTGTCTCCATACCCGGAGTGCCATACCCGGCAAAACTGATATTGATGTCTCTATACCCGGAGTGCCATAACCGGCAAAACTGAAACTGATGTCTCCATACCCAGAGTGCCATACCCGCAAAACTGATAATGATGTCTCCATACCCGGAGTGCCATACCCGGCAAAACTGATAATGATGTCTCCATACCCGGAGTGCCATACCCGGCAAAACTGAAACTGATGTCTCCAAACCCGGAGTGCCATACCCGGCAAAACTGAAACTGATGTCTCCATTCCCGGAGTGTCATACCCAGCAAAATTGAAACTGATGTCTCCATACTCGGAGTGCCATACCTGGCAAAACTGATACTGATGATGATGTGGGCCTCGCCCCCAGAGTGCCATACCCGGCGAGACTGCTATTGATACTGATGTGTGCCTCGCCCCCAGAGTGCTATACCCGGCCAGACTGATACTGATGCTAATGTGGGCCTCGCCCCCAGAGTGCCGTACCCGGCAAGACTGATACTGATAATGATGTGGGCCTCGCCCTCGGGAATCATCCCCAAAACTGATATTGATGATGTGATGGTTTATTCTCGAACCATGTTGTGAGGTGGTCAATTCCCGAACCGTTACTGTGTGAGGTGGTCCATTCCCGAACCGTTACTGTGAGGTGGTCCATTCCCGAACCATTACTGTGATGTGGTCCATTCCTGAACCTTGCTCCATTCTCGGAGTGCCATTCCCGGCTTGTTCATTCCTGAACCGTGCTCAATTCTCGGAGTGCCATTTTCGACTTGTTCATTCTTGAACTATGCTCCAACCATGCTCCATTCTCGGAGTGCCATTCCTGGCTTGTTCATTCTCGAACCGTGCTCCATTCTCGGAGTGCAATTTTCGACTTGTTCATTCTCGAACTATGCTCAATTCTCGGAATGCCATTTTCGATTTGTTTATTCTCGAACTATGCTCCATTCTCGGAGTGCCATTCCCGGTTTTCTGATGATGTGTGGGCCTCAACACTGGGACTCAGCCCCAAAACTGATACTGATGTAGGCCTCGGCCCTGGGACGCATCCCCAAAACTGACACTGATGATGTGTGGGCCTCAACCCTGAACTGATATTGATGTGAGCCTCGCCTCCAAACTGATACTGATGTGGGCCTCGCCCCCAGACTCATCCCCAAAACTGATACTGACGTGGGCCTCAACCCTGGGACTCATCCCCAAGCTGATACTGATGTGGGCCTCGCCCCCAGACTGATACTTATGTGGGCCTCGCCCCTAACTGATACTGATGTAGGCCTCGCCCCCAGACTGATACTTATGTGGGCCTCGCCCCCAGACTGACACTGATGTAGGCCTCGACCATGGGACTCATCCCCAAAACTGATGCTGATGTGGGCCTCGACCCTTGGGGTGAAAGGATGCTTTAGGGGCTTTATTTTATTTGTTTGTATCAGGGTTCTTCGGGTTGGCTGGTGTCGGCGTGTTGCATGAAGAGGGGGAAGTGTGTGTGGGTTGGCTGGCAGTTTGCCGAGAGCTGCTCTTGGAGTTGTGTGAGTTGCTAGGTTTATGTGTGTGTCTTCGTGAGTTGATTTGTTTGTTTTCGTGAATCGGAGGAGTGAGAGCCGTGAGTCTTAGGGTTAGTTTTATTGTGCGTGGCCGAGAGAGAAAATTAAGAGAGAGTGGCGAGAGAGAGAAGTGAAAGAGAGGATGTATTCTTTGTTATTTGTGTGAATGAGCCAGGGTTTAATGTGTTGGTGAAGGGTTCTTTTTATAGGCAAATGGATGGGGGCTATCATTTTTTGAAAATGAAAGGATTTGTATAATTATTGGAGATATTTTTAATTATTATGTGATAAGGAAAAATCTTTTAATTAGAGAAGTGATTTGATTTAATTTGATTTCTTCTCTTTTATTGAGGGATATGATTTGGTTTAATTATGCAAGGGATCCATGGGATTTCTTTAATTTAAGAAATGGATTTGGCTTGATTTATGCATGTGTTTAATATGTGTTTTGTTAATTTGGAAGGTGAGTGGGCGTGGCTTAGAGTGATTTGGGTGTGGGCTTGGCTCAGTTTGGTGGGCTTGGTGTATGGTTTGGTGATGTGTGGGCTTGGTGTGTGTCTTACGGGGGTTTGGGCTAAGGATGTGTTTTGAAACAGAGGTCCAACAAGCGAACCCAAAGCTAATACAGCGAATTAAATCCAACAGAAATGTCAATTCTTGACTCTTCCCTTCCGACGTCCGTTTCCCGCGGCTTCCACAATTAAAGAGGTAGTGTCTCTATGTGAGACTCATCATCGGGCCTTATATGCAAAAATGCAGTGCCTAGAGTGGGGCTAATTTTGGAAATTTTTTTTTGGATAAGGTAAGTATTATAACCAAAAGGAAAACTATACAAGAGCAAAGGGGCATCCCCCAGGATCTAGAGAGGACATGCCCTTCTAGAAGAAAGCCAAACGGCTACAAGAGATCAACTAAAGATGTCATCGGGCAAGTGCCACGAAAGGTGAAGCCATTTATTGTCATAAGATGGATTCACCTTACGTAAAGAACTAACCCGAACATCAAAAACAATATCATATAGAAGAACAGAAACTGGCCTAAGAGGCATATCATGAGTGCGAGCATTCCTCTCCCTCCATATATGGTAAACTGACGCTGCAAAGGACAGACGAACCAGAAGATGATATAAAGAGGCACCGGAGAACTGACAAAGCCACTCAACAGTTTGGCGCCAATCTCGACAGCTCCAATCTAATCCACACATGGCTAGCACAGACGACCAAACCCTCGATGAAAAGAGGCACTGAAAGAAAAGATGATCGATGTCCTCACTCGAACAACCACAAAGGATACACCGCGAGCATGAGGATATACCAAATTTCATCAGACTGTCCTGAGTACAAAGGCCTCCCTGAATAGACATCCAAAGAAGAAAAGAATGGCGGGGAATAGATTTCCGGAACCATACAACTCGGGACCAAGGCATCTCGGGTCTCCTTGACCTCAAAGCATTCCAGGCACTATCCACAGAAAATCTCCCATGTCTATCATCCTCCCAAACCAGCACATCCTCCCTCAAACTAGAAGGAGACGGAAGGTGAGTCTGAACCAAATCAACAAGAGCAGCAGATCTAGAAGGGGGCCAATGCAACCTTACCATCAATAATATTAGGTTTAACATAATGTAGAGCAGTGGAAGAAAATGTCGAATCAAGATTGTCAACTCCACAGAACCATTCAAGGCAGTGGCATAACTCTTAGTACCACCAGAAAAACCCCCATCTTTTACTACAGGATTCACCGGCACCACCTCCTTACGCACACCCAAGGCATCACCAGACACTCTTCTACCGGTCAATTGGGTATCAATCTGCCTCACAGCACCACCAATTACATTAACAGAATCCATCAAGACACTACTATCAGAACCAAGCAAACTCACTCCATCCAACCTGCCTTCAGTGCTAACTACAACACCAGAACCCCTATCAGAACCAACACCAACTACACCCACATCTGCCTTAGCTCCAGGAGCACAGCCAACCTTCTTACGGTCAGTACCAGGACCAGATACACCATTCTCCAATCCATTCTTTACAACCCTTGCATCCCTTACATCTGAAGCCAAACAACCCACAGACCCCCCTGCAATAACAAAGTCTGAAACCACAACTGGTAGGAAACCATTCACCTTAGCATCACAAATCACATTCTCTGCATCAACTGAAACAGCCACTGCCGAGGATGTCAACAACTCAATACCAGATTTCCCAACAACATCTTGGCCAGCAGCCACTACTGGCTTAGAAACATTGCCCACCAAAATTGAATCAACAATACCAGTAGTTACACTCGGAGACCAGACACCAAGCAATCCGGCAGAGCCACCACCAACTCCATGTCCAATAACACCCTCAACGGAACGAACAACACCAGGGTCAAAATCCAAATTCTCATTATTCAACACATCAATGCCACCTTCACCCAAACAATCGGCAGATCTACACACAATGTTAGTGCCAGGAGCACAAAAATCGCTGGCCGAAACAGAAGCAACACCAAACTCAGGCAAATAAGAGCCTGAACAACCAGCAGGAACACCAAAATCACCTTGACCCGGAACACTGCAACGACGGAGACAGAAACAGATGGGAGATAACACCAGACCCACTATCACCAATAACCAAGCTAGAGGCTGAAGCGACTCCTTCTGAGAAAGTCAATGCCGCCGGCGCTGAGGAAGGAACCGAGAGGGCCACGAGATCCGACGATGGCTTCGAGCAAACCGAACCCAGCACAACCTGTGAAGCATTAGAGGCCAACGAGGTAGCCCTAACAGCTCTACGGCCAGTGCCAGGGAGGCGCGGCCCCACGATAGGAAGACCAGAAGGAGGCATAATGAAAGAAACGGTGAGGAGGAAAATAAGGAGAGCAAAAGAGGCGAAAGTAGAAAGGAAAGGAGAAAAAAAGGGGGGAAACCAGAATATAAAAGACCAAAACCGATCTAAGAAAAATAAAGGGAAAGAAAATAGATCTGAGAAAACAAATGGGTAACAAGAGGAGAAAGGCACGGGGAAAATAATTTTAGTAAAAGTCCAGATCTGAGAAGAGAGAATCAATTTGGTAGAAGACCAAAGAGATCCAGGTACGTAATTTTGGAAATTGTTGTAAGTGTGGTACTTATTTAAAATTGGACCTGCGTGTCTAGCCTTTCACCTCATATTCTCTTTGTATTTCTCTTTTAACCAATTCCCCTCAATGCAAATGAGGTTTCTTTATGTATTATGTAATTGGGTAGAAGAATGTAAAGTGCTAGCGGGAGAGAGGAAAGATAGAGATTTGTTCTAGGAACAAATTGTATTATATATCCATCCGCATATCATTATTAAATTTTATCACTCCTTATTATGCCTTTAGAATACATGTTTAAGGGTGTATGATGAGACCTAATCAAAGATAATAAATTGGTTTCCAATTTACGCGAAAAACCCTCACTTTAATATTAAGCGTTTTCCTTCCATTGAGTGGTTCTTTCTCAAGATCCAAGATTGACTTTGATTTGTTGGCCAAAGTCAAGATCATTGTCCATCGCGGATGTGTTTGAACCACGAAAGCTTTGTTATATATCGCATGTCTTGGGCAGTTGTGACTTGTTGGCCAAATTCAAGGTCACTTCTGTACATCGACATGTATTACGAAGATTTCCCACTATCAATGAGTCACGCTTAACTGGAATCATTAAGCTTGTTGAGCCAAAGTCAAGGCTTAGTTGATTCAGAGGAAATGTTAGGATGATATTGGATATATGTTTTGGACTTGGAGGTCCACCTACCGGATCTAGGAATTGGATGGGATACAATTGATCTTAGAGATCTACCTAGTTAAGTTTCATACAGCTTGTTGGCCAAAGTCAAGGTTGTGTGTTATTTAACGAGATCCTAGCCCACTAGGAAACTGGGTTTCCCGAGTACTCAAAAGAGGGTTAGAGGCTCGCCGAAAAATAGTGAGAGGCTAGTATTAAATTTAGAATTTTGTTTAATACTTGCTAATACGCGCTCTTTTATTATTATATCACGTTATATATATATATTAGTTGGACTAATATCTTTTATTACTTTCTTTGAACAGTTACACTGTACAAGATACTACTCCACTTGTAGTTTGTTATATAGTTGGACTATAGTAACCATTACATTTTGAGTGTACTCGATATCATTGATTGGATAGTTAGACTATTGCAATCGAGATGGCTGGAAAGATTAGCGTTAGAGACATCATCATGGGTGACAATGTCTTTAAATGTTCAAATTTTTCAGACTAGGAAATGAATCTCAGGATAGTCCTGGGATCTGAGAAGTTACTCTATGTTTTAGAGAGACCTCTCGGGCCTGAGCCCGGACTTGAGCGACCAGTTGATCATGAGCTTTGGAAGACTCATCGAGATGATAACTCAACTGCTCAATCCGTCATGCTTGCCGCAATGACACCTCAATTTCGTCATCAGAACAAAGGATTGGATCCTTATAACATGATGTTGAAATTGAAGGACCTTCACAGATCTAACCTTAGATCTCAGAAGTATGAATTGCAAAAGAAGCTCTTTCGGTCACGTATGTCGAGGGTACATCTGTCGAGCACTATGTGTCGTAGATGATTGCTGACATCGAACAGCTAGGTCACCTGGGCATAACCTTCGAGGCCGAGACTTCTATAAATTTGATCTTACAGTCTCTGCCCGACTACTAAGGTGGGTTAATGGCGATGCTGAAAGAGACAGAGCAAGGGCAAGAAGCGCGATGCACATCTTACTTCGACATCCTAGGAGGCCAAGGCTTGGCCGAAGGCTTCTGGGGGTGTGAAGAAGAAAAAGAAAAAGGGCAAGGCTAAATCGTCACAGTCTTCTAGGAAGACAAATGACATATCCCAAGATGTCTGCCTACATTGTGGCAAACGGGGTCACTGGAAGCGTGACTTCCGTGTGTACAAGGCAGACTTGAAGGAAACGAGGGCGGGTAAGGCTCTGGTCTCAGATATTTTTGTTATTGAACTATACATGTCCACTACTGGTTTTAAAAATTGGATATTTGATTCTGGATGTGGTACTCACATATGTACTAATGTACAGGATCTACAGATTAGCAGGAGACTGACTTCAGGAGAGATCGACCTGTGAGTCGGAAACGGGACGAGAGTCACTGTTTTGGCCGTAGGAACCTATGTTTTGAATTTGCCCTCGAGGTATGTAATTACATAAGGTAACTGTTATTTTGTACCTAGTTTGACTAGAAACATCATCTCTGTATCTTGTTTAACCCGATGCGGGATTACCTTTGTATTCCAGAACACTGGGTGTTTTGTATATAAAGATTATTTTTGATATGTACAACAGATGTTAATAATGGTCTTTATATTTTGAATATAAATGAATCTCAAACATATAACATGACAAACAAAAGGTTCAAATTGAGTAATCCGGATGAAACTTATATGTGGCATTGTCGTCTGGGACACATTAACAAGACTCGTATATCTACACTTTCGAAGAGTGGATATTAGGACGGATTTGATCCTAATTCATATGACGTCTGCGAATCTTGTTTATTAGGAAAAATACCTAAAACATCTTTTAGCGGTAAAGGTGTACATGCCACCGAGCTGTTAGCCCCCATTCATAGTGACGTATGTGGGCCCACGTCTAGCTAGGCTGGAGGTGGAAATGAATACTTCATAACCTTTACGGATGATGCATCGTGTTATGGTTATGTGTATCTTATGAGACACAAGTCGGAAACTTTTGAGAAATTCAAAGAGTTTCGACACGAAGTAGAAAAATAGACCGACAAAAGTATTAAAATATTACGGTCGGACCATGGTGGAGAGTACTTGAGCAATGAGTTTCTCGATTACTTGAAATCATATGGTATTCTTTCACAGTGGACTCCTCCCGGAACACCTCAATTTAGGAAGTGGATTTGGCTTGATTTATGCATGTGTTTAATGTGTATTTTTGTTAATTTGGAAGGTGAGTGGGCGTGGCTTAGAGTGATTTGGGCGTGGGCTTGGCTCAGTTTGGTGGGCTTGGTGTATGGTTTGGTGATGTGTGGGCTTGGTGTGTGTCTTGTGGGGGTTTGGGCTAAGGATGTGTTTTGAAACAGAGGTCCAACAAACGAACCCGAAGCTAATTCAGCGAATTAAATCCAACAAAAATGTCAATTCTTGACTCATCCCTTCCGACGTCCGTTTCCCGCGGCTTCCACAATTAAAGAGGTAGTGTCTCTATGTGAGACTCATCATCGGGACTTATATGCAAAAATGCAGTGACTACAGTCGCCCCCACTTTGATGGGACTGGTGCAGTGTGTGACAATGACAATCCTATCAAAGTATGTGCGATGCATTTTCACTTACCTGGCTCGCCAGCTGCCACCTGGCTTGCCTGTTGCTCTGAACTGAGTTGATGATGTGCCATTCCTGGCGTGCTAAACCATGTACCTAGGGTGTCGCAGTAGTCCACAATAGTCCACGATAGTCCATAATAGTCCACAATAGTCCACGATAGTCCATAATAGTCCACGATAGTCCACGAAAGTCCACGATAGTCCACGAAAGTCCATGATAGTCCACGATAGTCCACGACAGTCCACGATAGTCCACAATAGTACACAATAGTCCACGAAAGTCTGGCATGATAAACCCCGTACCTAGGGTGCCGCAGTGATGTCTCCATACCTGGAGTGCCGTAGAGCTGATTTTGTTGTGCCATACCCGGCGTGCTAAAACCCCATACCCGAGGTGTCGCGGTTGTCTCTCCATACCTAGAGTGTCGCAGAGCTGATTTTGTTGTGCCATTCCCAGCGTGCTAAACCCATACCTGAGGTGTCGCGGTTGCGTCTCCATACCTAGAGTGTCGCAGTGATATCTCCATACCCTGAGTGTCGTACCTAGCAAGCTAAATCCCATACCCAAGGTGTCGCAGATGCGTCTCCATACCTAGAGTGTCGCAGTGATATCTCCATTCACGGAGTGCCAAGTATAGCTAAACCCCGTACCCGAGGTGTCGCAGTTGCGTCTCCATACCTAGAGTGTCGTAGTGATATCTTCATACCCAGAGTGCCGTACCTGGCAAGCTAAACCCCATACCCGAGGTGTCGCGGTAATATCTCCATAGTCGTAGTGCCGTACCTGGCGAAACTGATGATGTGTCTCCATACCTGGAGTGCCATACCCGGCAAAACTAATGATGTGTCTCCATACCCGGAGTGCCATACCCGGCAAAACTGATACTAATGTCTCCATACCCGAAGTGCCATACCCGGCAAAATTGAAACTGATGTCTCCATACCCGGAGTGCCATACCCGGTAAAACTGATAATGATGTCTACATACCCGGAGTGCCATACCCGGCAAAACTGAAACTGATGTCTCCACACCCGGCAAAACCGAAACTGATGTCTCCATTCCCGGAGTACCATACCCGGCAAAACTGAAACTGATGTCTCCATACCCAGAGTGCCATAACTGGCAAAACTGATACTGATGATGATGTGGGCCTCGTCCCCAGAGTGCCATACCCGGCAAGACTGCTACTGATGCTGATGTGGGCCTCGCCCCCAGAGTGCCATACGCGGCCAGACTGATACTGATGCTAATGTGGGCCTCGCCCCCAGAGTGTCGTACCCGGCAAGACTGATACTGATAATGATGTGGGCCTCGCCCTCGGGACTCATCCCCAAAACTTATATTGATGATGTGATGGTTTATTCTCGAACCATGCTGTGAGGTGGTCCATTCCCGAACCGTTACTGTGTGAGGTGGTCCATTCTCGAACCGTTACTATGAGGTGGTCCATTCCCGAACCGTTACTGTGATGTGGTCCATTCCTGAACCTTGCTCCATTCTCGGAGTGTCATTCCCGGCTTGTTCATTCCTGAACGTGCTCCATTCTCGAAGTGTCATTTTCGACTTGTTCATTCTTGAACTATTCTCCATTCTCGGAATGCCATTTTCGATTTGTTTATTCTCGAACTATGCTCCATTCTCGGAGTGCAATTTTCGACTTGTTCATTCTCGAACTATGCTCCATTCTCGGAGTGCCATTTTCGATTTGTTCATTCTCGAACTATGCTCCATTCTCGGAGTGTCATTCCCGATTTTTCTGATGATGTGTGGGCCTCAACCCTGGGACTCATCCCCAAAACTGATACTGATGTAGGCCTCGGCCCTGGGACGCATCCCCAAAACTGACACTGATGATGTGTGGGCCTCAACCCTGAACTGATATTGATGTGGGCCTCGCCTTGGGACTCATCCCCAAAACTGATACTGACGTGGGCCTCAACCCTGAGACTCATCCCCAATCTGATATTGATGTGGGCCTCGCCCCCAGACTGATACTGATGTGGGCCTCGCCCCCAGACTGATACTTATGTGGGCCTCGCCCCTAACTGATACTGATGTGGACCTCGCCCCCAGACTGATACTTATGTGGGCCTCGCCCCCAGACTGATACTGATGTAGGCCTCGACCATGGGACTCATCCCCAAAACTGATGCTGATGTGGGCCTCGACCCTGGGACTCATCCCCAAAATTGATGATGATGGTGGTTCATTCCTAAACTGCGCTGTGTGAGAAAGGGTGGGCTGGTTGCCCCAGACTCGGTTCATCTTTCTGTTCTTTGCTGCTTTTTTCCTTTTCTTCAAAACCTGCGAAGCAGAAACAAAAAATGCGTGTATGTGACTTGTATGCATGTATGCATGGATGTATTTCCTATTCCGATGGGTTAGGTCTTCCTTGTGTTCCTTGGTGCTTCTCGCCTACAAGAGTTTTTTATCTCCCCCTAGGTCTGCTTACAGTTTCTTCCTTTCAGTTCTCTTCTGGTGATTGCTTAGTTTCCTTTGGTCTCATGACTCAATATCTCGTTATGTCCCTGATTCGCGAGGTGGTAGACTGGTCGCCCCCAGTCTTGGTTTAGCTTTCTGCTCTCCGCTGTTTGCACTAGGTCTTATGAGCCACGTGATGTGGCATTCCATATCATCATACCATATTACAAGCTACAAAATGGTCTCAATAGTTATACATATCATTGTCCTCAAAGAATGCTCAGTATTGGAACCAGAGAACCTTCAAAACATTCAATGTAACTCAAATCCAAGTCTTTGAATAAATGATCTAAGCCAGACTCAAAGTATGTGTGTGCAAAGGTTCCTTTACAGATTCATCCCCAGGTAAGCCAACTCAATGATTTCGTCAAAAAATTGGGATCGATGGGTCAAACCAACCTAGATGTCTCAATCATGCCTGCAGTTGCTTTTCTGTGTTCAATGTGGTATGGTTTTCTTTCTCTTTTGTCTCTTTCTTTTTTTCTTTTCATTTTGAACTTCTTTTTTTCTTCTTTTTTCAACACACCTACCCTTTAAGGTAGCATTTCTCCTCATGGTGGTCCTAATACTCGCCCATGGGTAGCTTCACGCTTATCAGTTATAGGTGGTTCAATTCTTTTCTTTAGAGACTTTTCTTTCATTTTCAAATACAAGCAAATCATGATAGACATCTAAGCAAACAGTCATTCACCGACCTACAATTTCTTCAACTAGTCACTTTGCTAACTACTCAGGTTTTCACTGCTAAGAACCATAATCAAGTGCTTATGAGTCTAACATAGATCAATTACTCAAAGTATCAGATAAAAGCACATCAAGAGATTATCGTTTCTAAGATTCATCCTAAAGCAAACGATTTCATCATTGGACTTATGCCTAACCATCAAGGACTAAAAACAAATAATTTTTTTCTTTTCTTTTTCTTTTCTTTTTTTTTTGGGCTCACCATGGTCTTTCTATCATTGTCGTAAAGTTTTCTGTTCCTCGGTTCCCTTTTCCCCGATATCCATTTTTGCTAAACTTTTCTTTGACAATTCTTTTTTTCCTAACCCAACGGATATCTATGATGGCTTTTAAGACACATGGGTTAACATGATGCATGTATGTATGAGATACATGAGATGCGTGCGATATATGGAATATATAAGTCGGCCCATTATCATTCTGAAGCATTCAACTGTACTATTGCGCGGTGCAAAACTTGTCCCAGTTGAAAAGGCCCAACAGGTTTACACTTTTGCGATAACATGGCTAAACAACTTCAAATGATAAAAGGCCTAAACATAGAATGGCCTACCGGTATTTTAGAAGCTTTTGGCCCAACTGTTAAAGGACATGAACTCGTCCCGGTTTAAATGGCCCAAAAAGTTCACATCTTTTGACAAAAAGGTCCAACTGGATCCAAATGACGATGGTCCAAAACATAAACATAAAACAAATAATTTCTACTAGTTATACGACTAAGGTTCACATGTGGGTTTACGGGAGTGCGAACAAAGGCTCTCGCTGATGAAAGATCGTCCACAACTAGGACTCCTCACTCAAGGGTTCAAGCGACCAAGTGAACACACCTTTTTTATACCTTGCGGTACGTGCCAACGAGTTATGGTGTGTGACTAACTGTCGAATGGGTTTCCCATTGTAGATTTGACATGAGTCCAACCACACCAGAGACATTACAGGATGCAGCTAACAACTTGGAAGAACCCATGTAATTGCCA
Organism: Zanthoxylum bungeanum; assembly: GCA_019454045.1. Classification (NCBI taxonomy): domain Eukaryota; kingdom Viridiplantae; phylum Streptophyta; class Magnoliopsida; order Sapindales; family Rutaceae; genus Zanthoxylum; species Zanthoxylum bungeanum. Next base: position 104,279 of record SKCR01017978.1, read on the forward strand.
ACAGGGCCAATCACACGCCAAAGAGTAAAGGAGATCAGAGAGGCCTTTGCGGGACTAGCTCAGAGCTATGTGACCAGTTGCAACAACCAAGTCAAGTGCACACCAGAGACACATATGGGCATAACCAGAGAGGTCCCCAAGCTATTTCATTTGACCCAGATCAGCTCAGACTAAAGCATAGCAGAGCAGCTTCAGCACCAGCACCCTTTTGACCCGATTTCACCCATTTTGGGACTATGTTGAATTCGGCCAAATGGGGGCATTTTTGTCATTTGTGCTCGACATTTTGAATTTATTTATGATGTAATTAGCATGGTTGACTATGCCATTAGGCTTAATTATGCTTAGATTTGTACTTAGCCGGAAGCACATCAATTTACTATATCATGTAAGCACCTTAATTAGCTTAAGTGAGATTAGCTTCTAATCTTTGTTTTCAGTTTATTTAGGTGCAAAAGGACCTTAATGGTCGTGGTTGAGGTGCTTGACTTAGGGCTTTTGGTAATTTTAGCTCTAGGGTCATTTTAGCCTTTTTACTCTTTTGTAACCCTTATTATATGACTCTTCTTTGTATTTTTGGACAACCAACGTAATATACAGAATTTTGAAAGAGAGAAAAGCTTGAGCTTTCCATGGCTATGGCCAAAACCTTGTTGAGGGAGGGATTCCCCTTTTCAAGTTCAAATTGACTTATCTAAGCTTGGCAACTTAGTGGCGTCTCCATTGCTAGCAAAATACAATCTGATTTCATGCTTGTGGTTATCATGGACGTGAGTTTCATGGTGGTTAGGGGCTGATCTTGGTTGGGTTTTGTTCCTACAAAATCAGTATTCAAAGTTCTTGGGGTTTTGAGAAAGATGCTTGGGGGTTTGCTTGGTTTCCAACCCAAGTGAGTTCTTGTCATTTGGTATCATGAGCTTAGGGTTCTGAGGTCTGATTTCCTATCCTTTGTGTTGTTTAATCTTGTATTCATCTTTGTTCTTTGTTGATTTAATTTCGGCATCAAGGTTTTACTTCCACCTTGATTCGGCCATTGTTGGATCTTGTTGTTTCTTGCTGATTCTTGTTGATTTGTGATCAAAATATCATGAATAACATTCTGCCTTGAGTGTTTTTTGATTGATCATGAGTATTTCTTTGAGTTAAGCTTTGGCTACTTAGGTCAAAATTGGGGCTTTTGTGTTCTTTGCTTGAATCAAGTGTTTAGTTGTTAATTTATGTTACTAGGACGTGTTTAACATTGTTATTAAGTTATTAGTTTCAAAAATCAAAAAAAAAAAAGCATCAGGTCAGATTCGGCCAAGGAAGTACCATCACCACCCTTGCTTTGTTCTTGCCATATACATGTCACTTAGCTTGTTTTCAATAGGTATTGTTCATATCTACTTTGAGAAAATCAGATTGCACTTCATTACTCCTAGCATTTGCTTGAACTAGCTTGTTTGCAATCTTTGTGAAGTTGTTGCAATCTTGTGAAGTGTGTGGAAAACAAGTGTGTTTGAGTGATTTGGTGAGGCATTTGAGTGAATGAGTGTTGAAACAAAATGAAATGCTTATGGATTGATGAGGCGGTGACTTACTCCTGAAGTTTACTTAAGCTTGTGTGTTGTTAACTTTGTGAGACAAGTCTGGTTGCTTTGTTACACATATTGCCGTGAGTAAGATGCTTGATGTGCTTATGTTGAAGCATGAATTAACAAGTGTGCTTGCTGATTTGCGTGAGCTATCATTAGCTTGACATTGGATTTGTGTTGAAATCATTAGCATGACATTGAAAATGGAAGCACTCATGAGCTTGACATGGAAACTTGAGTAGCCATCATTGCATTTGAGAGGTGCTTGAAGAGGCAAGCTGCTGCATCACCAAGTTAGTTGGAAAAAGTGTTTAGTTGGTTTGTAACCGAATTGACATGCTTACTTGACCTACTTGTAAGCTACTTACGTAAGCAGCTGAGTCACCTACTTGTTTTGAAAAAAAAAAAGTGAAAAAAAAAAAAAGAAAGAGAATTGGTCGCATTGTGCTTAGCTTGATTAGACCATTTGCAAGTTGATTGGATTGCTTTACATGAGTTACATTGATTTGATTTGGTTTGTATTGGTTTGAGCTTGAAAGACTATATTTGTGTTATGCCGAATTGAAATCCTTTGTGCTTCATTGTGTTTCATTGGAGTGTAAACACTTGTGAGTGTGTGTGAGAAGAAAAGAAAGGTGAGCTCAAACACTATAGCGAGTGACCACAAGATTGCTTCAGTGACACGTTGATTGCTTGCTTGCTTATTTATTGCATTTAGCTAACTCGTCATTCTTTCTTATTCTGAGCACTCTAGCTATAAGTTTCTTTCGATTGAGTCTCCGTGATTACTTATCTTATTTGCTTTATTCCACCTGCTCTATATATACATTGTGTTTCTGCTAGCTTGTGGACTACATCTTAGTTGACCATTCTGGGAATTGAGTTGATTTGTAATTGAATTGAGGAAGAACTCAATAGTGGTAAAAGGCAGTGAGTGTGAGCACAGTATCGGTGTAAAAGCCAATAGAGTGCAAACACGAGTGGATTGAGATATAATTGAGTGTAAACACGTGAGATTGTGAGCTTGAGAGGATTTTACATATCGTATTACTTTCTTGTTATTACTAATTTGTTTGTTGAGCTTTGAAATGGCAGGTGTTAGTTTAACCGTCGATGAGAAGCTTGCAGCTATGGATAGAAAGTTTACAGATGATGATGGAGAATATGAATGCTGCATTGGAAAGGTTGTCCAAGAGTGTAGAGAGTATTCAGTCGGGCAGTGTTCCCAGAGCACCACCACCTCAGAATGTACCACCACCTCATAATGTACTACCACCTCATAATGTACCACCACCTCATAATGTGCCACCACGTCGAGTACCACCGCAACATATACCATCAGATGAAGAAGAAGCCGAGAATGACTTTGATGATTTTGATGATCTTGATGATGTTGAGGAGAGGTTTCAGCCTAGACAAGATAGGAGGCATGGTAGGGGGTTTGGTAGAGGGTGTGATAGGAGGTTTGATGGGAGACATAATAGGAGGGATAGACGATTTGATGATAGAGGTGCATTTGATGATAGGCGAGGGGATTATGATCGAAGGGGTTTGGTAGACGAGGGGACTTAGATGGAGATCTAGGTAGCATTAAAATCAAGATACCAACCTTTCAGGGGAAGAATGATCCCGAGGCTTATTTGGAATGGGAGAAGAAGATTGAGCTGATATTCAATTGCCATCACTACTCAGATGTGAAGAAAATCAATCTGGCAGCTATTGAGTTTACTGATTATGCCATGATATGGTGGGATCAGATTGTTGCTACTCGAGAGAAGAAACTATGAGAGACCAGTTCAGACTTGGGAAGAACTCAGAGGTCTTATGAGGAAGAGGTTCATTCCGAGCCATTACTACCGTGAGTTGTATCAGAAGCTACAACATCTGTATCAGGGTACCAAGAGTGTTGAGGATTACTACACAGAGATGGAAGTTGCCATGATCAGGGCGAATGTAGTTGAGGATGCAGAGGCTACTATGGCACGGTTTCTTGGAGGCTTAAATAGAGAGATTGCCAACATGGTGGAGTTACATCATTATGTTGATTTGGAGGACATGCTTCACATGGCTATCAAGGTAGAGAGACAACTCAAGAAGAAGGCCACATCCAGATTTGGTACTCAGACTACTTCTACTTGGAAGGGGAAATGGGTTCCGAATGAGAAGCGAGATGGAGGCTTTAACAAGCCTAGAGGTGATTTCAGTGGAGGCTTTAACAAGCCTAGGGCCGAACCTAGTGGCAAGGGTAAAGAGGCTGCAGAATCGAGTAAGCCTAGACCTAAACCTGAGGGTACAGCTACGAGAACTAAGGATGTCAAGTGTTTCAAGTGTTTGGGCATGGGACACTATGCTTCACAATGTCCCAATAGGCGCACCTTAGTGATTGACAAGAGCGGAGATGTGTACTCTACAGATGATGAGGTTGAGGATGAGATGCCGGAGTTAGAAGATGCTAGTGACCACGAGGGAGCTGCATACCCTTTAGATAACTTATCCCTAGTTGTTAAGCGTGCTTTGACAGCACAAGTTGTTGAGGATGAGAGTGATCAGCAGAGGGAGAACATATTCCACACCAGATGCCGTGTGGAATGGTAAGGGTTGTAGTATGATTATAGATGGAGGCAGTTGTACCAATGTGGCTAGCACGGCTTTGATTGAGAGATTGGGGTTGAGTTGCTTGAAGCACCCCAAGCCTTACAAGTTGCAGTGGTTAAATGATTGTGGTGAAGTGAAGGTAACGAAGCAGGTATTATTGAGCTTTACCATTGGGCCTTACACAGATGATGTTCTATGTGATGTGATTCCGATGCATGCGGGTCATATACTTTTGGGGAGGCCGTGGCAGTTTGATAAGAAGGTGATTCATGATGGGTTCAAGAATAAGTATTCATTTCAACATAAAGGGAAACCCATTACACTATACCCACTTACACCAAAGCAAGTCCATGAAGATCAGGTTAAGTTGCAACTTGAGAGGGATAAAGAGAGGGCGAGTGCAAACACTAACTTGGGGGAAACTAGTGAGAGTGTGAAAAATAAGGCCAAGGCCGAGAGTTTACCCAAGGGAAGTGAGAGTGAAAGTAAGGGGGATACCAAAGGGAGAGTGAAAAGAAGTTTCTACATGGGTGAGGGTGAAGCGAGGAGAGCTTTCAAGACTAGCAGCCTGATGCTATTGTTAGTTTACAAGGAGCCCCATGTTTATTTTTCTAACACTGACTCTTTGCTTCCTATGTCTATTTCATCTCTTTTGCAGGACTACAACGATGTACTGACTGAGGACATTCCTTGTGGGCTTCCACCCATTAGAGGCATTGAGCACCAGATAGACTTCGTACCTGGAGCAGTCATTCCCAACAGGCCATCCTATAGAAGCAATCCTGAGGAGACAAAGGAACTTCAACGGCAAGTGCGGGATTTGATGGACAAGGGGTATGTAAGGGAAAGCATGAGTCCTTGTGCAGTACCAGTGCTTCTAGTTCCTAAGAAAAAGATGGGACATGGCGGATGTGTGTTGATTGTCGAGCCATCAATAATATAACGGTAAAGTATCGCCATCCTATTCCTAGGCTAGATGACATGTTAGATGAATTGCATGGTTCCAAGATATTTAGTAAGATTGATTTGAAAAGTGGATACCATCAAATTCGCATGAGAGAGGGAGATGAGTGGAAAACCGCATTTAAGACCAAATATGGATTATATGAATGGTTAGTTATGCCATTTGGTCTTACAAACGCACCTAGCACATTTATGAGATTAATGAATCATGTTATGCGTGCATTTATAGGTAAGTTTGTTGTGGTATACTTTGATGACATCTTAGTTTACAGTACATCGATTGAGGAGCATGAATTACATTTGAGACATGTACTTGATGTTTTACGAAAAGAACAACTGTATGCTAACTCTGACAAATGCACATTTTGCATGGATAGACTTGTTTTTCTTGGATTTGTTGTGAGTGCAGATGGCATCGAGGTAGATGTGGAGAAGGTGAAGGCAATTCAGGAATGGCCTACACCAACTACAGTGACAGAAGTCCGAAGCTTTCATGGCTTAGCGAGCTTCTATAGGAGATTTGTCAAGGACTTCAGTAGCATTGCCGCGCCATTGACCGAGGTAGTAAAGAAGACAGTTGGTTTTCAATGGGGCGAGGCGCAAGAGCGAGCATTCCAGGATCTTAAAGCGAAGTTATGCAGTGCGCCCATTTTGGCACTACCCAACTTCGAGAAGACAAATTTGAAATTGAGTGCGACGCATCAGGGTTAGGTATTGGAGCAGTTCTTATGCAAGAAAAGCGGCCAATAGCCTATTTTAGTGAGAAGCTGAATGGAGCAGCTTTGAGGTACCCCACGTACGATAAAGAGTTATATGCGCTTGTGAGAGCACTTCAGACGTGGCAGCACTACTTGTGGCCTAAAGAGTTTGTGATCCACACCGACCATGAATCATTAAAACACTTGAAGGGTCAAGGTAAGCTGAATAAGCGACACGCAAAATGGATGGAATTCGTTGAGTCATTTCCATATATTATACGCTACAAGCAAGGTAAAGAAAACATCGTGGCCGATGCATTATCTCGCAGGTATGTTTTACTTACTTCAATGCATGCACGGATGTTGGGATTTGATTTGATTAAGGAACTATATGAGTGTGATTCTGATTTTGGTGAGATTATTGTTGCTTGTGCAAAGTCATCTTTTGGAAAGTTTTACATTCATGACGGTTTCTTATTTAAAGCGAACAGGTTGTGTGTTCCTGCTTGTAGTATGCGTGAGTTGCTTGTGAAAGAAGCGCATGGGGGAGGTTTGATGGGGCATTTTGGGATTACTAAGACTTTAGCTATTTTACATGAGCACTTTTATTGGCCTAAAATGAAACGTGATGTTGAGCGTATTTGTGATCAGTGTCTAACATGTAAGCATGCTAAATCTAAATTAATGCCACATGGTTTGTATACTCCTTTGCCTGTACCTAGCGAACCTTGGGTTGATATATCGATGGATTTTGTGTTAGGTTTGCCAAGGACAAAGAGGGGTAGAGATTCAATCTTTGTTGTAGTTGATAGGTTTAGTAAAATGGCTCATTTCGTTGCATGTCATAAAACCGATGATGCTACAAACATTGCAGATTTATTTTTCAAAGACATAGTGCGACTCCATGGTATACCTAGGAGTATTGTATCTGATAGAGATGTTAAGTTCCTTAGCCATTTTTGGAAGGTGTTGTGGGCTAAACTAGGCACCAAACTATTGTATTCTACCACATGTCACCCACAGACTGATGGACAAACGGAGGTAGTAGTTAATAGGACTTTATCTCAATTATTGCGCACTATAGTTGGTAAGAATTTGAAGAGTTGGGAAGATTGTTTGCCATTTATTGAGTTTGCATATAATCGTAGCATTCATTCTTCTACATCATTTTCACCTTTTGAGATTGTTTATGGTTTTCAGCCACTAACTCCATTGGATTTGTTACCATTACCTATTGATGAGCATACAGGGTTAGATGGCAAAAGGAAGGCTGATTTGGTGAAGCATATCCATGAGAAGGTAAGAGAGCACATTCAACGAAAGAACGAGCAATACGCTTCTCATGCAAATAAGGGAAGAAAACGTGTAGTCTTTCAACCTGGTGATTGGGTTTGGGTACACATGCGTAAAGAGAGATTTCCCGAACAGCGTAAATCCAAGCTACAATCGAGAGGAGATGGACCTTTTCAAGTCTTGGAAAGGATCAATGACAATGCATATAAGCTGGATTTGCAAGGTAAGTACAACGTCTCTGCTACTTTTAATGTTTCTGACTTAACTCATTTTGATGCAGGTTCAGATTCGAGGTCGAATCCTTTTCAACAAGGAGGGAATGACATGAGTCCAACCACACCAGAGACATTACAGGATGCAGCTAACAACTTGGAAGAACCCATGCAATTGCCAACAGGGCCAATGGCCAATCACACGCCAAAGAGCAAAGAAGATCAGAGAGGCCTTTGCGGGACTAGCTCAGAGCTATGTGACCAGTTGCAACAACCAAGTCAAGTGCACACCAGAGACACATATGGGCATAACCAGAGAGGTCCCCAAGCTATTTCATTTGACCCAGATCAGCTCAGACTGAAGCATAGCAGAGCAGCTTCAGCACCAGCACCCTTTTGACCCGATTTCACCCATTTTGGGACTATGTTGAATTCGGCCAAATGGGGGCATTTTTGTCATTTGTGCTCGACATTTTGACTTTATTTATGATGTAATTAGCATGGTTGACTATGCCATTAGGCTTAATTATGCTTAGATTTGTACTTAGCCGGAAGCACGTCAATTTACTATAGCATGTAAGCACCTTAATTAGCTTAAGTGAGATTAGCTTCTAATCTTTGTTTTAAGTTTATTTAGGTGCAAAAGGACCTTAATGGTCGTGGTTGAGGTGCTTGACTTAGGGCTTTTGGTAATTTTAGCTCTAGGGTCATTTTAGCCTTTTTACTCTTTTGTAACCCTTATTATGACTCTTCTTTGTATTTTTGGACAACCAACGTAATATACAGAATTTTGAAAGAGAGAAAAGCTTGAGCTTTCCATGGCTATGGCCAAAACCTTGTTGAGGGAGGGATTCCCCTTTTCAAGTTCAAATTGACTTATCTAAGCTTGGCAACTTAGTGGCGTCTCCATTGCTAGCAAAATACAATCCGATTTCATGCTTGTGGTTATCATGGACGTGAGTTTCATGGTGGTTAGGGGCTGATCTTGGTTGGGTTTTGTTCCTACAAAATCAGTATTCAAAGTTCTTGGGGTTTTGAGAAAGATGCTTGGGGGTTTGCTTGGTTTCCAACCCAAGTGAGTTCTTGTCAAGATTCCCCAGAGAGAGGGTGGAGCAAACTCTCTTAAATACCCAAGTCTCTTAGGCTCTTATCGCCTTGGTGACAGGAATAAACAACGAGTCCTCCAAACTAGTCCGTCACAACGAGCTACGGGTAATGATTATCTTGGTGCCTTCACAGCTTTTCCTTATAAAAAGGTAGTGAATGAAGGAAGACACCAAACCATCATCTAGCCTTAATAATGCCTTCGATTAAACCCTTTTCAACCCACTATAGACACGGTTAACTAAAGCACAAATCATAATCCCTACAAGATATTATTTCGGGGCCGATTCTCTATCCCTAGTGGAGTCGCCAGACTGTAGGACACAGAAATCGGCAACACTTGCTGTTCTAGGCTCACGGTCTAGTTGGGAGTACGGAGTAGCCCGCAGGGGACTAAACTGGAGAATAATGGAGTTGTCACCCGGTGTGAACCCGGGAAAATGTGATTTAAGGCCGCACTCACCCCTCGCAAGGGAAGACCTCAAACCGTTGGGTTCGGAATGGTCCCTTACTTATGTCACTTGTAACGATATGATTTGTGCAATAAACTAATCAATCCACTACTAAACATATATGCTCAAAGGTGACTTAGATCTAGTTCTCATTCATGGAAGTAAATCCTACGTCTAAGTTTGCATGCTTCGAAAGTAAGTCATTATAACGGCAAGCATACAATATCACACAACGAGCATGTCGAATCATTAAACACAAAGAACAAATAAATAACTACTTAAACAAAACGTAAACTAAATTCCTAATGCAAATTCAAAGAACTAAATCATGCATAAATAAATAACATAATCATATTTGAAGACAAACAATAAACTAGACTAAATCATGCTTAAATAATAAATAACGTACTAGCAACCTAATCATGCTTAAATACAAAGTTTGAATGAAACAAAATACGTGTGTCTCTCAAGTGGTACGTGACATTGTATCCCGAGTACAAACCGCACTACCGTCCATTCAGATTCGGCTAAGGAATTTACGTCCGGGTTTCTATCCGATATACCACAAAAGAGAACACGTATTCCGTTCATCCGGAATTCACATCATGCATCAATCCATAACATTCATGCGAAATAAAGTATTAAAATAAATAAAAATGAAAGATAATAAATAAAAATGTGCCCTCAGGTCTAACGTCTTTTGTCGTCTCTCGAAAGCGCGTTACACGGCCGTCGGAAGGGTTGATGCTCCGCAACTCCTCCGGTTCACTGGTTCAACATTTTCCTTCACTGTTTGGGCTGCTATTTTTACTCCACTTCGCTGCTTTTTTCGCTGTATTTTTTGGTCACTGTTTTAAGGTAATTAAGGGACTGTTTTGCGGGTTATTTGGACTGGTTTGGGTTACGGCTTTTGGATTGTTTTGGGGGCAGTTTTTGGACTGTTTTTAGTGTAGAACTGGGCAGAGTTTCAGTGGTTTTTGGGTGCAGAACTGGGCAGTTTCGGTGGTTGTTGAATAGGGCATGCAATGCATAGCAGTTTGTACGTGAACTGAAGGCACGTGAAGAGGCAATGTATATGTGAGTCGGTGAGGTCAGTGAGTGGACTGAAGGAGTTGATTTGGTCGGTGAAAGGGGTGATGGGCGTGAGTGGGTGGTGTTGTTGGCAGGCTTGAGGTGTTGTGAGGGATACGTGAAGGAGGCAGCAAATGTGTTCGTGAGTGAGGTTTGTAACGTGAAGGTGTTAGCTGGTCGATGTGGGATGTTTTTTTGAAAGTGAGTTTGGCTTATATCCACGGTGAAAGGCTGCTTTAGGGGCTTTGTTTTATTTGTTCGTATCAGGGTTCTTCGGGTTGGCTGGTGTCGGCGTGTTGCATGAAGAGGGGGAGGTGTGTGGGTTGGCTGGCAGTTTGCCGAGAGCTGCTCTTGGAGTTGTGTGAGTTGCTAGGTTTATGTGTGTGTCTTCGTGAGTTGATTTGTTTGTTGTCGTGAATCAGAGGAGTGAGACCCGTGAGTCTTATAGTTAGTTTTATTGTGCGTGGCCGAGAGAGAGAATTAGGAGAGAGTGGCGAGAGAGAGAAGAGAAAAGAGATGATGTATTATTTGGTTATTTGTGTGAATGAGCCATGGGTTTAATGTGTTGGTGTAGGGTTCTTTTTATAGGCAAAGGGATGGGGGCTATCCTTGATTGAAAATGAAAGGATTTGTGTAATTATTGGAGATATTTTTAATTATTATGTGATAAGGAAAAATCTTTTAATTAGGGAAGTGATTTGATTTAATTTGATTTCTTCTCTTTTAATGAGGGATATGATTTGGTTTAATTAGGCAAGGGATCCATGGGATTTCTTTAATTTAGGAAATGGATTTGGCTTGATTTATGCATGTGTTTTTAATATTGTTTTTGTTAATTTGGAAGGTGAGTGGCGTGGCTTAGAGTGATTTAGGCGTGGGCTTGGCTTAGTTTGATGGGCTTGGTCTATGGTTTGGTGATGTGTGGGCTTGGTGTGTGTCTTGCGGGGGTTTGGGCTAAGGATGTGTTTTGAAACAGAGGTCCAACAAGCGAACCCGAAGCTAATCCAGCGAATTAAATCCAACAGAAATGTCAATTCTTGACTCTTCCCTTCCGACGTCCGTTTCCCGCGGCTTCCACAATTAAAGAGGTAGTGTCTCTATGTGAGACTCATCATCAGGACTTATATGCAAAAATGCAGTGCCTACAGTGGGTGCAATTTTGGAAATTGTTGTAAGTATGGTACTTATTTAAAATTGGACCTGTGTGTCTAGCCTTTCACCTCATATTCTCTTTGTATTTCTCTTTTCACCAATTCCCCTCAATGCAAATGAGGTTTTTTTTTATGTATTATGTAATTGGGTAGAAGAATGTAAAGTGCTAGCGGGAGAGAGGAAAGATAGAGATTTGTTCTAGGAACAAATTGTATTATATATCCATCCGCATATCATTATTAAATTTTATCGCGCCTTATTATGCCTTAGAATACATGTTTAAGGGTGTATGATGAGACCTAATCAAAGATAATAAATTGGTTACCAATTTACGCGAAAAACCCTCACTTTAAAAACCCTCAATTTACGCGAAAGATAAATTGTTTAACGAAGATTTCCCACTATCAATGAGTCACGCTTAACTGGAATCATTAAGCTTGTTGAGCCAAAGTCAAGGCTTAGTTGATTCAGAGGAAATGTTAGGATGATATATTGGATATATGTTTTGGACTTGGAGGTCCACCTACCGGATCTAGGAATTGGATGGGATACAATTGATCTTAGAGATCTACCTAGTTAAGTTTCATACAGCTTGTTGGCCAAAGTCAAGGTTGTGTTATTTAACGGGATCCTAGCCCTCTAGAAAACTGGGTTTCCCGAGTACTCAACAGAGGGTTAGAGGCTCGCCGAAAAATAGTGGGAGGCTAGTATTAAATTTACAATTTCGTTTAATACTTGCTAATACGCGCTCTTTTATTATTATATCACGTTATATATATATTAGTTGGACTAATATATTTTATTACTTTCTTTAAACAGTTACACTATACAAGACACTACTCCACTTGTAGTTGGTTATATAATTGGACTATAGTAACCATGAGTGTACTCGATATCGTTGATTGGATAGTTAGACTATTGCAATCGAGATGGCTGGAAAGATTAGCGTTAGAGACATCATCATGGGTGACAATGTCTTTAACGGTTCCAATTTTTCAGACTAGGAAATGAATCTCAGGATAGTCCTGGGATCTGAGAAGTTACTCTATGTTATAGAGAGACCTCTCGGGCCTGAGCCCAGACTTGAGCGACCAGTTGATCATGAGCTTTGGAAGACTCATCGAGATGATAACTCAACTGCTCAATCCGTCATGCTTGACGCAATGACACCTCAATTTCGTCGTCAGAACAAAGGATTGGATCCTTATAACATGATGTTGAAATTGAAGGACCTTCACAGATCTAACCTTAGATCTCAGAAGTATGAATTGCAAAAGAAGCTCTTTCGCTCAAGTATGTCAAAGGGTACATCTGTCGAGCACAATGTGTCGTAGATGATTGCTGACATCGAACAGCTAGGTCAGCTGGGCATAACCTTCGAGGCCGAGACTTCTATAGATTTGATCTTACAGTCTCTGCCCGACTACTGAGGTGGGTTCATCATGAACTATAATATGATAAACCAAGAAAAGACTCTTGGAGAGTTAATGGCGATGCTGAAAGAGGCAGAGCAAGGGCAAGAAGCGCGATGCGCATCTTACTTCGACATCCCAGGAGGCCAAGGCTTGGCCGAAGGCTTCTGGGGGTGTGAAGAAGAAAAAGAAAAAAGGCAAGGCTAAATCATCACAGTCTTCTAGGAAGACAAATGACATATCCCAAGATGTCTGCCTACACTGTGGCAAACGAGGTCACTGGAAGCGTGACTGCCGTGAGTACAAGGCGGACTTGAAGGAAACGAGGGCGGGCAAGGCTCCGGCCTCAGGTATGTTTGTTATTGAAATAAACATATCCACTACTGGTTTTAAAAATTGGATTTTTGATTATGGATGTGGTACTCACATATGTACTGATGTGCAGGATCTACAGATTAGCAGGAGACTGACTTCAGGAGAGATCGACCTGCGAGTCGGAAACGGGACGAGAGTCGCTATTTTGGCCGTAAGAACCTATGTTTTGAATTTGCCCTCGGGGTATGTAATTACATTAGGTAACTATTATTTTGTACCTAGTTTGACTAGAAACACCATCTCTATATCTTGTTTAACCCGATGCGGGTATACCTTTGTATTCCGGAACACTGGGTGTTTTGTATATAAAGATTATTTTTGATATGTACAACAGATGTTAATAATGGTCTTTATATTTGGGATATAAATGAATCTCAAACATATAACATGACAAACAAAAGGCTCAAATTGAGTAATCCGGATGAAACTTATCTGTGGCATTGTCGTCTGGGACATATTAACAAGACTCGTATATCTACACTTTCGAAGAGTAGATAGTAGGACGGATTTGATCCTAATTCATATGACGTCTGCGAATCTTGTTTATTAGGAAAAAATACCTAAAACACCTTTTAGCGATAAAGGTGTACATGCCACCGAGCTGTTAGCCTCCGTTCATAGTGACGTATGTGGGCCCACGTCTAGCTAGGCTGGAGGTGGAAATGAATACTTCATAACCTTTACGGATGATGCATCGTGTTATGGTTATGTGTATCTTATGAGACACAAGTCGGAAAACTTTTGAGAAATTCAAAGAGTTTCGACACGAAATAGAAAAAAAGACTGGCAAAAGTATTAAAACATTACGGTCGGACCATGGTGGAGAGTACTTGAGTAATGAGTTTCTCGATTACTTGAAATCATATGGTATTCTTTCACAGTGGACTCCTCCCGGAACACCTCAATTGAATGGTGTGTCCGAATGGAGAAACCGAACTTTGTTGGACATGATAAGGTCTATGATGAGTCGCATTGAGCTACCAATTTCCTTCTGGGGATACGCATTGAACAATTCAATACTTATTTTGAATTAGGTTCCGTCAAAGTCTGTCGGACAGACTCCATATGAAATATGGACAGGAAAGAAATCGGTTTCTCATTTCTGAAGATTTGGGGATGCTGGGCATATGTTAAACGTTTGGATGGAACCAAACTAGAACCCAAATCGGATAAGTGCCTATTTGTAGGTTATCCCAGGGAAACCAAATGATATTACTTCTACAACCCATAAGATAACAAAATATTTGTTGCTCTTCATGCAGTTTTCCTCGAAAAGGAATTCATAGATGCAGTGATTAGTGGGAGGAAAGTAGAACTCGATGAAAATCAGAGTGATACTGTTCCTGGAACCGACCCCCTCACGGAACACGAACAGTTCATCAGGGATGAGACTGTTCCACAATCTTCTAATACACAAAACCGCGTAGGTCGGAGAGAGTCAGAAAACAACCTGAGAGGTATGGGTTTCTGATCTCACCTCATGTAGATATTAATCTTATTGAGGAAGACAAACCAGCTATGTATGAGGAAGTGATACAAGGTATCAACTCCGCTTTATAGCAAGATGTCATGAAGTCCGAAATGGATTCCATGTATACCAACCAAGTTTGGACACTGGTTGATGCACCAGAAGGCGTTAAGCCGATTGGTTGTAAATAGGTCTTCAAGAAGAAGACAGACATGGATGGCAACATACAAACGTACAAAGCTAGGCTTGTAGCAAAAGGTATCGTCAACGACATGGTGTCGATTACGATGAAACTTTTTCACCTGTTGCCATGATTAAATCCATTCGGATAATGCTTGCTATGGCTGCATATTTCGATTATGAAATATGGCAGATGGACGTCAAAACTGCTTTCCTTAACGGAAACCTTTTGGAGATTTTTATATCCAACTCCCTGACAGTTTTATCGTGCCAAAACATGCAAAAAAGGTTTGCAAGTTAAATCGATCCATTTATGGATTGAAGCAAGCATCGCGTTCTTGGAACCAACGTTTTGATGAGATCATAAAAGAATATGGTTTCATTCAAAACGAAGATGATTCTTGTGTATATAAGAAGGTTAGTAAGAGCGCATTGACATTAATTGTCCTATATGTTGATGATGTATTGCTTCTTAAGCAATGACATTCCCATGCTACAATCGGTGAAAGCTTGACTTTCATTAAAATTCTCCATGAAATACATGGGAGAAGCAGCCTTTATTCTAGGAATAAGGATCTACCGGGATAGAGCCAGAAAGCTGCTTGGACTCTCCCATAGCTCGTACATTGACAGTGTTGAAGAGATTCACATGGATCAGTCTAAGAGGGGGCTGCTTCCGGTGTCACATGGCTTCTATCTATCTAAGGACATGTGTCCTAAAACTCAAGATGAGAGAGATTCAATGAATTAGATCCCATTCGCTTAAGAGTCGGATCGATCATGTATGCCATGATATATACGTGACCTGATGTCTTGTATACTTTGAGCATGTGCAGTCGCTATCAGGCCGATCCAGGTGATGGTCACTGGATTGATGTAAAGAACATCCTTGAGTATCTTAGACGAATTAAGGATGCTTTCTTAGTCTATGGGGAAGGAGAACTTGGGGTGACTAGGTTCACCGATGCAAGTTTTCAAACCGATAAAGACGACTGTAAGTCACAATCGGGGTATATATTTTATTTGAATAACGGAGCAGTGAGCTGGAAATCTTCCAAGCAAGATACTGTTACCGATTCAACAACAAAAGTGGAATATATTGCTACGGCTGAGGCAGCAAAAGAATCATTTTGGATCTATAAATTCCTAATTGGATTATGAGTAGTTCTATTAGCAGCTGAGCTGGGCTACAACACAGGCTAAGGAACCACAGTCTCATCAATGATCCAAGTATGTACTTCAACGATTTCATCTGATTCGTGAGATTATACATCGTGGCAATGTCAAGATTGAAAAGATCGCATCAGATGACAACCTTCCAGATCCGCTGATGAAAGCTATTTCTCAGTAAACGTTTGAGCGACATGTACATAGTTCAGGTGTTAGATACTTGAGTGATTGGCTATGAGCCAAGTGGGAGATTGTTGGACAATTATGACCCATAACATCACTATTTGTAAAGAACATGGTGTTTTTGTACAAATTAATTATGTGACAAAGGAAATTGATATTTTATCATTTTGTAATTGGATTACTTGGATATATAAATTATAAAAGTACATATGGTTAAACCAGATTAATAAGATATGAGACAGTATTAATTCACGAACTGTTTAATCATTAAATATCCCTAGTCGTAGTATTATTGAGACTGGACATCGATAATTCGGAATATACTAGTATTACACTTGTGCGCGTTATGGAAGCTTAACGGCATAGTTCTTATATATTTAAGTATTGTATACTTATGCAAGTGTGATAGGAGGTTCTGTTAGCCGTTAGACCGGGAACAACTTCGCTCTGGATAGACCCCTCGGAGTCCCATTGGTAGTATGACTATGTGTCTATGGGAATCTAAATCAGGGTAGTTGTATGTGGTCTTTAACCTAAGACTTACATCGCTAATACTTGCGACAATCAATTTGCTTTGGTTTTGGTCGTCCGGAGCTTTAACGGGTTCTGTGTACGCCTCTATTGGGTGTGATGTCAAGATGGGAGTATCACTTCAGTCATATGGAGATGATGATCACGCAGGATACGGTACTAGTACTCTTAAATGCTGCAGCTATCGGGATAGTATGACTAGGTCATGATTATATGATTACAGAGACTAGTTACGCGTGATCCGATATATGTTTTGTATGGGGCAGACATAATTCCTACCCTAGTCCTAGCATGTGACATCCGATACTGGATCGTATTACGCAATATAATGTATAATATGCCTGATATATATTATATATTCTTCGTTGAATATTTCTGGAGAATTGGGTAGGCACGATGCTTTGCTATAAGCCCAACTATGTCTTGTAAATTGGTGAGAACGTGGTACGTGGTACGCACTTGTTCGGATAGTTCGATGACCGTATTTACTGCCAACATATCCAGGGATATCTTAGATCGCTTCCCAAAGATTCACCAACGACATTTGACTCGAACAAAATTAATCTGAGATTAATTATGATAGAGAAAATTAATCTGGGATTAATTGCGACAAGAATTTATCTGGGATTAAATTCGTCTAGAAGAGAGAACGCGATTAATTTGAAATTATTCGATTTAAATAATTTATACTTAAATTGGATTTTTCTATTTAATTTATTTATTTGGGCTAAAATAATATATTGGATATATTAATTGAAATGGATTTCAATTCGGAATTAAATTGGATTTTAATTCAAGCGAATGAATTAATTCGTAAGCGACTTTCGTAAAAATTTTGCTAGGCATTATTATTTAATTAAATTGGATTTAATTACGTCACGACGAAAAATTCATTTAATCGGATTAAACGAACCCGGGCCCAAAGTGTGTTGTGTAAGCCAACTTGAATTTGGAATTTAATTGGGTGGGACCCACAACTTACATCACATGTCACTCATTGATGTGAGTAGTTGGCAAAACTTAAATGTTGCATTTAAGTAATATAACAACCAACTTTTGCATTACGTTTTTGGAAAAAAAAAAATTCACACTCTCTTCCCTTGCAAAAACCATGAGCCTCTCTCCATTGGAAGACAATTTTGTTCTTCAAAATTTGTTCAAGCTAGCACTTAAAGAGTTGAATCAAGGTGATAGGGAAACCCACCCGAGAGTTTAGAACTCAACAAAAAGGCTTGGAGCTTCTACATCCTTTGAAAGTTTTGAATTTTCTCATTCGTTCAATGTAAGTTTTTCCACAACTCTACTTGAATTATTCAAACACAAATCTTGTTTAGAGACCTTGGGCATGTGTAGGACACTAACAATGGTATCAAGAGCTGACAAGAAACTCACTTGGGTTTGAAACCAAGCAAACCCCCAAGCTAGTGGGGGTTCATCAGATGACTAATGATTTTCAATGTCATACTAATAATTTCAACACAAATCCAATGTCAAGCTAATGATGGCTCACGTAAATCAGCAAGCACACTTGTTAATTCATGCTTCAACATAAGCACATCAAGCATGTTACTCACTGCAATATGTGTAACAAAGCAACCAAACTTGTCTCACAAATTTAACACACAAGCATAAGTAAACTTCAAGAGTCTCATGGCCTCATCAATCCAAAAGCATTTCATTTTGTTTCAACACTCATTCACTCAAATGCCTCACCACAACACTCAAAAACACTTGTTTTCCTCACACGTCACAAGATTGCAACAACTTCACAAAGATGGCAAACAAGCTAGTTCAAGAAAATGCTAGGAGTAATGAAGTGCAATCTGATTTTCTCAAAGTAGATATGAACAATACCTATTGAAAACAAGCTAAGTGACATGCATATGGCAAGAACAAAGCAACGGTGGTGATGGTTCTTCCTTGGCCGAATCTGACCTGATGCATTTCTTTTTTATTTTGATTTTGAAACTAATAACTTTATAACAATGTTAAACACGTCCTAGTAACTTACAATTAACAACTAAACACTTGATTCAAACAAAGAACACAAAAGCCCCAATTTTGACCTAAGTAGCCAAAGATTAACTCAAAGAAATACTCATGATCAATCAAAAACACTCAAGGGCAGAATGTTATTCAAGCTATTTTGATCACAAATCAACAAGAATCAGCAAGAAACAACAAAGAACACACAAGAAACACCAATGGCCAAAACTTGAGGACAAATTCCTTAATGGCCGAAATCAACAACTACAAAAACAAAGATGAATACAAGATTAAACAACATAAAGGATAGGAAATCAGACCTCAGAACCCTAAGCTCATGATACCAAATGACAAGAAACTCACTTGGGTTTGAAACCAAGCAAACCCCCAAGCATCTTTCTCAAAACCCTAAGAACTTTGAATACTGATTTTGTAGGAACAAAACCCAACCAAGATCAGCCCCTAACCACCATGAAACTCACGTCCATGATAACCACAAGCATGAAATCAGATTGTATTTTGCTAGCAATGGAGACGCCACTAAGTTGCCAAGCTTAGATAAGTCAATTTGAACTTGAAAAGGGGAATCCCTCCCTCAACAAGGTTTCGACCATAGCCATGAAAGCTCAAGCTTTTCTCTCTTTCAAATTTTGTATATTACGTTCGTTCTCCAAAATACAAAGAAGAGTCATATAATAAGGGTTACAAGAGAGTAAAAAGACTAAAATGACCCTAGAGCTAAAATTACCAAAAGCCCTAAGTCAAGCACCTCAACCACGACCATTAAGGTCCTTTTGCACTAAATAAACTTAAAGCAAAGATTAGAAGCTAATCTCACTTAAGCTAATTGAGGTGCTTACATGCTATAGTAAATTGACGTGCTTCCGGCTAAGTAGAGATCTAAGCATAATTAAGCCTAATGGCATAGTAAACCATGCTAATTACATCATAAATAAAGTCAACATATCAAGCACAAATGACAAAAATGCCCCCATTTGGCCGAATTCAACATAGTCCCAAAATAGGTCAAATCGAGTCAAAAGGGTGTTGGTGCTGAAGCTGCTCTGCTATGCTTCTGTTTGAGCTGATCTGGGTCAAATGAAATAGCTTGGGGACCTCTCTGGTTATGCCCATATGTGTCTCTGGTGTGGTTGGACTCATGTCATTCCCTCATTGTTGAAAAGGATTCGACCTCGAATCTGAACCTGCATTAAAAATAAAATAAGTCAGAAACATTAAACATTGCAGGAACGCCAAACTCACCAGAAAGATCAAGCTTGTAAGTATTGTCATTGATCCGCTCCAAGACTTGAAATGGACCATCTCCTCTTGGTTGCAACTTGGATCTTTTCCTATTGCATATAAAGCCACACCCAATTACCGGGGTCAAACACAATGCGTTGGAAACCTATTATTCTCACCAACTCTGCCTTTCCCTTATCATTTATACTCCCAAGCTTAATAACAATCAAAGATAATAAATCCATAGGAGTTAAAGAATTAGAATCATAATCAATCTCATAAGGCAAGTAAAAACTAGAAGGATAAATGCATCTATTATATGCAAACTCTGGCCCCGTTATTGCGTCTGTGATCTTCTTAGCTCTTTGGCGTGTGATTGGGCCTGTGGGCAATTGCAAAGGCTCTAATATTCCTTGGGTGACTGCATTCATGTCAAATGTTGTCCCTTGGATCATGTCATTCTCTCTCTCTTGAAATGGATTCGTCCTCGAATCCGAACCCGGATCATAGATAGTTTTGACAAAATCAATTGGACGATGATATTGAAATATAAAAGAATCATACTTGACCACTTGTACCTGTGATGAAAAAGCATAAACAATAGAGAAAATGTTATGGAAAAACTTCACTACCACATCTACTTTCTTTTCACCAGCTCTCACAGCTTCATCATCACTCATGGCCATTATCTCAACCATACTTACAAAGACCTCCTCACACACCTGCTCAGCTTCACTATGTTTTTCAACCTCAGAGCACACTACCTCACAAGTGTTTACTCCCTCAATGCTCATGGTCTCACAAGCATTTTCACTCACCATGTCACTTATAACACAATTCACAACATTAAAGGCCTTGATGAGTGGTATTTATATCACTATTTCCCACTCATTTAACTTAATATTTTGTATAGTTTCTTGAGTTTTATGAACGTTTTGATGTGTTTTATTGTTATTTTGCAGATAAATAAAGTTTGGACAGCACTGGAGGCAATTTGGGGCAAAACCGGACAAAAATGCGTCAACAGGGTTATTTTGGTCTTCTGCGCGTCGCGACGCTGGAGCACTGCGCGCCGCGACGCCCAGCGTGTGCCGGTTCTGCTAAAATGCGACATGGTCAAACGGGTCAACAATTTGAAAAGTTTGGACTTTGCTAAAATGCGCCGTGCCACGTGTCACCATCACATCCGATCTGCTAACGTACGCCGTGCCACGTGTCAACATCATATGCTACCGGACACTCTGACATGACACGTGTCGCCACGTGTCGCCATCCATTGTGCCGACAGTTGTACAGTCAGCCGCCATGCCACGTCAGCGCCACGTCATCGCCACGTCGCCTCCGCGTCAGCATGACGTCATCACAATAATTGAGAATTAGCCGCCTTGACACGTGTCGCTTGCACAGTCAGCCGCCTTGCTACGTGTCGCCGTCTCATTGTGCCACGTCGACAAATGAGCGTCGCGACGCGCGCACAGTGACCAAACAGTGAATTTTTTTTGCTATAAATAGGCGCGAATTTTCAGTTTTCATTGTACCTTTCTCTCTCTTGATCTCTCTCTTCTAGAGAGAGTTTCTCTCTCTAGAATTTTTATTTTATTTTTTAGTTTTTTTTTTTATTTTTAGTTTTGTAAATAATTTTAATTACTTTTTGTAATAATAGTAATTTAATTTTACTTTTTACTTTTTACAGTTTTACTATTCACCATGTTGAAATAATTTCCTCAGCTAGGGTGAAAGGTAATTCTTCTACTATTGCTATTTAGATTAATCTCCCGTAAAAATAATATATTAACTATTTAAAATATTGACTTAATAAGGGATACCGCTATATTGGTCGGTTGGTAATTTAATTTTAATCTGTTTTAAACCTGACTAATCAAGGATACCGCCAGACTGGTCGGTTGGTAAATTTAACACAAGTTTATATATTATTTTATAGGAGATATCTAAATTAGTAGTAGTAAAAGTAATTCCTTTTACCTAGTATTTTTATTTTATTTTATTTTACTTTTCAGTATTTTTATTTTATGTATTTATTTTTATAGTCCTAGTTATGTGTTAATTAATTAGGGGTTGTAATGACTTTTAATATCACCGGTTTATAAGGGATTATTTTTAGTTGTGGGTAATTACAGGTTTATTTATTTATTAAGTCTTAAGCTTAATGCTTCTTGTTGTCTGATCACCAATAAGATTGATATGGTAAATCTAAAATGAACTAGACATAGGGATTTTAGGGTTTCAGCCTTAGACTTAATAGCCCACGATCTTCCTTGAGGATAGATAACCCTTTAATAGATTTCCTTACAGAATAGGAATATACCTGTCGGGCCGGGGGTAGCCATAATTGGAACTTAAACTTAATGAATCCAGGTAATGTGGTTGACATAGGAATATGGTTCAATTGGGTTATACTGGGTATTTGTAATTGACCATCGGAAGAGGCTTTTACATAATTTAGTGTTTCAGGTTAGTAAACTGATTATTACACAAACATAAAATAATCGCTTCATCTTTAAAATGATATTAAAAGAAATCACAACACTAGATCTTTGTGTTTTTTTTATTTTCCTTAGTATTTTCTTTTATCTTTTTATTTATTTATTTAGCAAATCTTCAATCAACCAAATCAATCAAGCAATCAATTCCATTCTCCTTTAATTAGATATTTGTAAATAAATAGATTCAATAATTAATAACAACAGTAGGAATTAAGTCCTCGTGGGATCGATATTTTTATACTACTTGAACGATACGTGCGCTTGCGTTATACGTGTGTGTTTACGCCGGTCAAGTTTTTGGCGCCGTTGCCGGGGGACTTATATTTCTTGAGTTATTAATTTTGAAGCTATCTAATTTACTTGTATCTAATTTTCTTTATTTTTATCTGTAATTTTTATTTCTTTCTTTTGATTTCAGGTGACTTACAAATGGAACATTACTGGGAGATTGAAAGATTACGTGCTTTACAAGAAGATACACCCCAAATCTGGGAGCAACAGTCCAGTTTTCTGAGGCCTGTTGTCGAGCCCAATGATTATCACTGGATGCCAGAACCAAACAATACTACATTTGCTCAACAGAATTCAATGTGGAGATGTGACATATGTAATGGTGACCACCCAAGCGATTATTGCGAATACAACTACCATCCAGGGTGGCAGAACTATCAAGATCCTTCATGGTACGAAGAACCATCACATTTCACAGAATCACATTTTCCATCTTATCCACCATCTTCCTTCGATCCTTATCAAGAACCAGAACCATCAGAGGAAGATCAATTGATTCACATGTTCAAGGAACAGACAGCTCGATTTGATACACAAATTCAGAGTCAAACGGTGTGTCTATACAGAGAATGACAGATCAAATTAGACAATTAACAGATAACCTGAATCAAATATCTCACGGAGCAATTCAAACAATGCTGAAGAAGCCTTCGAATATCCTCAGATTTATCATGACATCATAACAGAGGATGAGGCTGAGCAGTATCAAGAATCAGAGGTATCAGTTCAGGAACCCGAACCGGCAAAGTCTCGATTTGATTTTTATTATTCTGACTCTGACGAGGAGGAAGCTGATCCATTTATACCAACTGCACCAACAACGGAGGATCAAACTTTCAAGCCTCAAAATGAAGATCTTGGAGATTCCATTGCACAAATGTTTGAAGAAGATCTACTTGAGCCAATCAATTCACCCGAATCAGAGGATGAAGACCTAATGTCTGACTCATTTTCATCCTCAGGTGGAGCAAGAAACAAAGCAAGTGGAGGAGCAAATGTCTGACCTTAATAAAAATCCAGAGCATTTAGGAAAAACATCGCTGTTTTGGGGAGTACAAATCAAAGATATCACCCAGAAGCTTGACAGAATGGAATTTCCATTCCAAGTCAAGCACCATACGAGACCTCCTAATTTTCTTTCTTTCTTTTCAGGAACTACTGGACCAACAAGGAGTAAAAAGGTGGCACGAGCACTGAATGAGACAAAATTCTTTTTGCCACTTTACCGTTGGAAGAGACCCTTCAAAAGCAACGCTCACGGGATTGTCTTTAATCAGACATCCAAAACGACACTGAAACCTCCTTAACAGATAAATTTCAGTCACGTCTGGCTGAAGACGAAAAATTTAGCGCTAGCAGGGAGGCAACCCATGCAATTTTGTTGTAATTTATTTTTCATATTTTGTGTGAACTTTTTAATTTTTTGTGTTAGTTTTGCAGGAAAAAATTAAAAACGGAATTTTTCAGGACAAAGTAGGCCAGTACAAGCGGGATTTTCAAAATAAAAATTTGACAAAATCACGAAGATACAAAGTTGATCCAGGAGACGACCGAGTAAAAAGACACTTCTTAAGAGGCGTCCCTATGGATTTATCCGTCGCAAGATATGGTTTTGCCAAAAAAAAATAAAAAAAAAAAAAAAATCAGCGTCGCGACGCTGACTCAAAAACAGAACATAAGCAGAGGCACCACAGATCTCATTTTTATTCCTTCTTCTTCCTCAAACACCACGAAACCAGAAACCATAGCCTCACCACCGAGCAAAACCCCGTCCTCAATTGAGACACCACCAAACCGAGAGCATTTGATCGAGATCTATCAACCCATCATCATCTTCCTCTTCGAAATCAATCACCATCACCGAAACGCCAAAAGCCGAGAACCTCCACAGCAACCCAATCGCCGAACGCATCAACAGATCTGCCGCAAACCTCACCCTTGCCGTGACCGAGCCCTTCCTTCGCCGAGTCAAAACCGAGCCAGATCTGCCGTGAACATCAAAACCGAGAGACAAGCAACACACCGAGATCCACCAGCCACGCCACTGCCAAAACCGACCAAAGCCGAGATACCCACACCCGTGAATCACCAAGACAGTCACCAAACCCACGATCAAAACCTTCCATAATCAGATCTGATTTTTGTGGATAATTTGTGTGGTTAATTTTGAAATTGAATGTTACAGGTTTTGAAATTTTGGCAGTAAAAGGGGGATAATCGAAAATTGAATGAGTTTGTGGTTGATTTTGTTGAAATTGGAGGATTGTGAATTTGGAAGTTTAGCGGTGAATAACTGGCTGAATTCTGAGTCAGATCGATGGAATTTTGTAGAATTGGGGGCGAAGTTTGACATTGTGGTGATTTTTGAAGTGTTAGTTTTAGGATGAATTTTGGGGAAATTTTGAGTTTTTAGAGGTGATTCTGCCAAAATTTTTAATGAAAAATGGTCAAATAGCAATTATGGTAAGAACCGTAATTTGGGCATAAATCTTAATCAATAATTTTTCCTGTAAAATTTCAGCTGACCAGGTATTATCTTCTAAGCTCTTCTTCTACTGTTTAAGACATTGGGGACAATGTCTCATTTAGGTTTGGGGGAGGGAATTAGTTGATTAATACCTTGTTTTTAGTTTGTATGTTGTTTTTATTTTTAGTTCAAAATTTTTCGAAAAAAAAAAAAAATTGAAAATTTTTTCAAAAATTACAAAAATATTTTGCATTTTTGTGTTCTTATTTTGACTAAAAAGGTGGAATTGGTGAGAGGTAGCCGAGTAAGGAATTTCCGCTCCTGAGACGTATCTCAAACCTATTTCGAAACAGGTTAATTTTTGTTTATTTCATTTTGAATTATTTAATTTGTGAATTCTCCTTAACACTGACTAAAATGGATCTTCATATGTTCAGTTGACAGGTATTATGAACTTACATGGAAACATACGGACATGAGCTAAAATTGAAAAGTTTGTAATATTCCGTGCTATAGTTTAATTGGAGGAAGCATCTCTAAATAGTGATGGAGTAAAAAAAAAAAAAAAAAAAAAAAAAAAACGTCCGAGATCCGAGTTATTAAGTCTGTAAGGGTATTTTAATACCTAGTGCCCTAAAACCAACTGGTTTGGGAGTCATTGGCCCAATGCTCGTTACATGGATCGAAGATGCTGCAAAAATAAATATATATATCTGAAGTCTGAGTAATTAAGTTCGTAGGGGTGTCTTAACACCTGGTGCCCTAAAGCCAACTGGTTTGGGAGCCACCGACCAAAGCTCGCTACATAGACGGAAGGTATTGTATATAAATAAAAAATAGAGAAAAAATCAAAGAAAAAATCAGAAAAATTATTCCATTGCTACACAAAAAAATGTGATGTGAAATCTTGATAGAACTTAGGACAAAAATATTACTCTCTTATCAACTGCACTTATGACTGTTGTGGGCAAAAATGAAATGATTAATATTTTGTTGGCTGTGTATATGGAGAATGGTAAAAACAATCGGAGAATTTACTTATTCGGTAATTTAGAAAGAAACAAAACAACTAGTAACTTGGAGTAGATTTTTCACCTGATTAGTCACTTTCTTCTTTATTCTCTTTTCGCTTGTCTTTTTGCTTTGTGTGCATTAGTTTTAATACCTTTTTACTTTTGTAAAATGTTTGTGGGTATCATTGCTGTAAACCCTCACGAGACTACACTCGTCCACTAGGGACACCTAGGGGTTTAAAGGCTTGTTGCATATGCTAAATGTAACCGTGATCCCTACGAAAGTGGCTTAGTTAAATTTTATTATGTTATTTTATTTTGTATTTTGCTCGAGGACTAGCAAAATGTTAGGTTTGGGGGTGTGATGAGTGGTATTTATATCACTATTTCCCACTCATTTAACTTAATATTTTGTATAGTTTCTTGAGTTTTATGAACGTTTTGATGTGTTTTATTGTTATTTGCAGATAAATAAGTTTGGACAGCACTGGAGGCAATTTGGGGCAAAACCGGACAAAAATGCGTCAACAGGGTTATTTTGGTCTTCTGCGCGTCGCGACGCTGGAGCACTGCGCGCCGCGACGCCCAGCGTGTGCCGGTTCTGCTAAAATGCGCCATGGTCAACGGGTCAACAATTTGAAAAGTTTGACTTTGCTAAAATGCGCCGTGCCACGTGTCACCATCACATCCGATCTGCTAACGTACGCCGTGCCACGTGTCAACATCATATGCTGCCGACACTCTGACATGACACGTGTCGCCTCGTCATCAGCCATGTCATCGGTCAACGAGTCAACCATGCCACGTGTCATGCCACGTCATCAGACACGTCAGCAAGTCAACCGAGTCAACATGCCACGTCAGCCTCAGCCAATCAGAATTTGACACGTGTCGCCA
This sequence comes from Zanthoxylum bungeanum, assembly GCA_019454045.1. Classification (NCBI taxonomy): domain Eukaryota; kingdom Viridiplantae; phylum Streptophyta; class Magnoliopsida; order Sapindales; family Rutaceae; genus Zanthoxylum; species Zanthoxylum bungeanum. The sequence continues at coordinate 131,112 of SKCR01017978.1, forward strand.
CGTGTCGCCCATCCCATTGTGCCGACAGTTGTACAGTCAGCCGCCATGCCACGTCAGCGCCACGTCATCGCCACGTCGCCTCCGCGTCAGCATGACGTCATCACAATAATTGAGAATTAGCCGCCTTGACACGTGTCGCTTGCACAGTCAGCCGCCTTGCTACTGTCGCCGTCTCATTGTGCCACGTCGACAAATGAGCGTCGCGACGCGCAACGCCTTAGCGTCGCGACGCGCGCACAGTGACCAAACAGTGAATTTTTTTTGCTATAAATAGGCCGCGAATTTTCAGTTTTCATTGTACCTTTCTCTCTCTTGATCTCTCTCTCTAGAGAGAGTTTCTCTCTCTAGAATTTTTATTTTTATTTTTTAGTTTTTTTTATTTTTAGTTTTGTAAATAATTTTAATTACTTTTTGTAATAATAGTAATTTAATTTTTACTTTTTACTTTTTACAGTTTTTACTATTCACCATGTTGAAATAATTTCCTCAGTTAGGGTGAAAGGTAATTCTTCTACTATTGCTATTTAGATTAATCTCCCGTAAAATAATATATTAACTATTTAAAATATTGACTTAATAAGGGATACCGCTATATTGGTCGGTTGGTAATTTAATTTTAATCTGTTTTAAACCTGACTAATCAAGGATACCGCCAGACTGGTCGGTTGGTAATTTAACACAAGTTTATATATTATTTTATAGGAGATATCTAAATTAGTAGTAGTAAAAGTAATTCCTTTTACCTTAGTATTTTATTTTATTTTATTTTACTTTTCAGTATTTTTATTTTATGTATTTTATTTTTATAGTCCTAGTTATGTGTTAATTAATTAGGGGTTGTAATGACTTTTAATATCACCGGTTTATAAGGGATTATTTTATAGTTTGGGTAATTTACAGGTTTATTTATTAAGTCTTAAGCTTAATGCTTCTTGTTGTTTGATCACCAATAAGATTGATATGGTAAATCTAAAATGAACTAGACATAGGGATTTTAGGTTTCAGCCTTAGACTTAATAGCCCACGATCTTCCTTGAGGATAGATAACCCTTTAATAGATTTCCTTACAGAATAGGAATATACCTGTCGGGCGGGGGTAGCCATAATTGGAACTTAAACTTAATGAATCCAGGTAATGTGGTTGACATAGGAATATGGTTCAATTGGGTTATACTGGGTATTTGTAATTGACCATCGGAAGAGGCTTTTACATAATTTAGTGTTCCAGGTTAGTAAACTGATTTATTACACAAACATAAAATAATCGCTTCATCTTTAAAATGATATTAAAAGAAATCACAACCCTAGATCTTTGTGTTTTTTTTTTATTTTCCTTAGTATTTTCTTTTATCTTTTTATTTATTTATTTAGCAAATCTTCAATCAACCAAATCAATCAAGCAATCAATTCCATTCTCCCTTTAATTAGATATTTGTAAATAAATAGATTCAATAATTAATAACAACAGTAGGAATTAAGTCCTCGTGGGATCGATATTTTTATACTACTTGAACGATACGTGCGCTTGCGTTATACGTGTGTGTTTACGCCGGTCAGGCCTCACAAGTGTTTTCATTCGCTATGCACTCAACATCACAAGTGGTTCTCACTTCATTACATATAACTTCAATAGCTTTTGGTTGTTGAGTACTCTCTTCATTCACTGCATATTAAATTACCTTCCAAGTCTTTTTCCATTTCTCATAAGATCTTCTATAATCACTCATAATATCTTGGATATCACTTTTGAAAGTATCTAAAACCTCGATCTTATCATCAATGGTTAAACTTGGACCTGCCATCTCAACACTAAACAAACAGATTAGAAATAATAAAAAGCAAAACAAATATGTAAATCCTCACAATCTCACATGTTTACACTCGAATGATATCACTCCACTCGTGTTTGCACTCTATTGGCTTTTACCCGATACTGTGCTCACAATCACTGCCTTTTACCACTCTTGAGTTCGTCCTCAATTCAAATGTGAATCACATTCAATCCAAGAATGGTCAACTAAGGTGTAGTCCACAAGTGAGCAGAAACACAATGTATATATAGAGCATGTGGAATAAAGCAAATAAGATAAGTAATCACGGAGACTCAATCGATAAAAACCTATAGCTAGAGTGCTCAAAATAAGAAAGAATGACGAGTTAGCTAAATGCAATAAATAAGCAAGCAAGCAATCTTGTGGTCACTCGCTCTAGTGTTTGAGCTCACCTTTCTTTTCTTCTCACATACACTCACAAGTGTTTACACTCCAATGAAACACAATGAAGCACAAAGGATTTCAATTCAGCTATAACACAAATATAGTCTTTCAAGCTCAAACCAATACAAACCAAATCAAATATCAATGTAACTCATGTAAAGCAATCCAATCAACTTGCAAATGGTCTAATCAAGCTAAGCACAATGCGACCAATTCTCTTTCTTTTTTTTTTTCTTTTTTTTTTCAAAACAAGTAGGTGACTCAGCTGCTTACGTAAGTAGCTTACAAGTAGGTCAAGTAAGCATGTCAATTCGGGAATGGTAAGTTACAAACCAACTAAACACTTTTTCCAACTAACTTGGTGATGCAGCAGCTTGCCTCTTCAAGCACCTCTCAAATGCAATGGTGGCTACTCAAATTTCCATGTCAAGCTCATGAGTGCTTCCATTTTCAATGTCATACTAATGATTTCAACACAAATCCAATGTCAAGCTAATGATGGCTCACGCAAATCAGCAAGCACACTTGTTAATTCATGCTTCAACATAAGCACATCAAGCATCTTACTCACTGCAATATGTGTAACAAAGCAACCAACTTGTCTCACAAATTTAACACACAAGCATAAGTAAACTTCAAGAGTCTCATGGCCTCATCAATCCAAAAGCATTTCATTTTGTTTCAACACTCATTCACTCAAATGCCTCACCACAACACTCAAAAACACTTGTTTTCCTCACACTTCACAAGATTGCAACAACTTCACAAAGATGGCAAACAAGCTAGTTCAAGAAAGTGCTAGGAGTAATGAAGTGCAATCTGATTTTCTCAAAGTAGATATGAACAATACCTATTGAAAACAAGCTAAGTGACATGCATATGGCAAGAACAAAGCAAGGGTGGTGATGGTTCTTCCTTGGCCGAATCTGACCTGATGCATTTCTTTTTTATTTTGATTTTTGAAACTAATAACTTTATAACAATGTTAAACACGTCCTAGTAACTTACAATTAACAACTAAACACTTGATTCAAGCAAAGAACACAAAAGCCCCAATTTTGACCTAAGTAGCCAAAGATTAACTCAAAGAAATACTCATGATCAATCAAAAACACTCAAGGGCAGAATGTTATTCAAGCTATTTTGATCACAAATCAACAAGAATCAGCAAGAAACAACAAAGAACACACAAAAACACCAATGGCCAAAACTTGAGGACAAATTCCTTAATGGCCGAAATCAACAACAAAAACAAAAACAAAGATGAATACAAGATTAAACAACACAAAGGATAGGAAATCAGACCTCAGAACCCTAAGCTCATGATACCAAATGACAAGAAACTCACTTGGGTTTGAAACCAAGCAAACCCCCAAGCATCTTTCTCAAAACCCTAAGAACTTTGAATACTGATTTTGTAGGAACAAAACCCAACCAAGATAAGCCCCTAACCACCATGAAACTCACGTCCATGATAACCACAAGCATGAAATCAGATTGTATTTTGCTAGCAATGGAGACGCCATGACATGATCCAGGCCGACAACAAACCAAATGACGCATTACAAATACCATAATTGCCAATTACAAGGCAGAGGACCAAAAGACTCAGAGAAGCAATGGCGGGATTAGTTCAGAGTTTTATGGCCGACTGCAACAAACAAATAGAGATGCATGTGGGCTTCGATGGAAAGGGCCCAAAACCATTTCACTTGGCCCAAATCAGTTTAGAATAAAGCTTCCTAAGCATTTGAAGACTTAAAGACTTGATATTTGTGTAATTTCGTTTTTAGGGGCATTGTTGTCTTTATGCCTTTAGGGTTTCTTTTTGTAACACTATTTAAGCTTACTTTCTTCTTCATTTGAGAAAACCAACGAAATTTATAAAAAAAAACTAAAAAGCTTAAAGCTTTGGCTATGGCTGAATTCTTGTAAGGGAGGGATTCCCCTTTTCAAGTTTGAATCGACTTATCTAAGTTTTGGCAAACTTAGTGGCGTCTCCATTGCTAGCAAAACACTACAAGGATTCATCTTAAAGGTTCTCAAGGGCAAGTTCTTTGTGGCCTTGGAAGGGTTTTGTTTCTACAAAATCATATTTGCGATTCTTGGGGTTCTGTCCGTTGCTTAGGGTTTGCTTGGATTTCAAATCCAAGTGGAATTCTTGTCATTTGGTATCTAGAGCTCAGGGTTCCAAGGTCTGATTTTTCTATCTTTCCTTTTGTTGATTCTGTTTTTATTTTGTTCTTTGTTATTTTCGTTTCAGTTCTTGTTGGATCTTGTTTCTGTTTTTTGTTTTGTTCATATTCTGGATCTGGTTTTGTTGTTCTGCATATCCGTTCATCTTTTATCATTTTCCAGTTCTGAATTTTTTTTTGTTCTGTTCTTCCTGTCAGTTCATCCTAGTTGCATATCAGTTCATCTTTATCACTTTTTCCAGTTCTGGGCTTCTGTTCTGTTCTGTTCTTCCTATCAGTTCGTCATAGTCATCCTGTTCTTTAGCATATGTTTAAGAAATAAGCATGTTCTTGGCGGCTGTGTATTTTTTTTCTAAACCCTAGTGAAGTGTGAAATCAGACCCTGAAAAACTAAGTGAAGTCTGAAATCAGACCCTGAAATCTTAGCTTCTGAAATCAGACCTAAAACGTAACCTTTGAAATCTGCCTCTGAAATCAGACTTTGAGTTCAGACCTTGAAACTTAACCATTGAATCAGACTCTGAGATCAGACCCTGAAACTTAGCCTCTGAAATCAGATCCTGACCAGTAACCTCTGAAAATTAGCCTCTGAATACAGACCCTGGATTCAGACCATCATCAGACTATGAAATCAGGCTTTGAAAACCAGCCTCTGAAATCAGAACCTAAATCAACCTCTGAAATCAGAACCACATTTAGCATCTGACGTTATCAAAAAAAAAAAAAGAGGAAAGAAAAGAAAAAGGGGACTTGAGTGATAATGATCACTTGAGCAAAAAAAAAAAAAGAGTAAAAAAGTGAAAATTTTTGGTTGAATCTAGTTTGTTCCATATTATCATTTAGGTGCCCGTGGAGGGTATTCCATCAAAATTTTTATAGAGGTGCCAAATTTTCTCCCGAAATTGCATACGACCGTGAATTTGCATACTTATTTTTTTTCCATTGTGCTAATTGTTTACTCCTTATTTCTAATTACTCTAGCTTAAGTATTATTGATTGAGTCTCCGTCATTACTATTCCTCTTCGCGTTTTGTTTTCCGCCTGCCCTATATATATATATATTGTTGGGTCCGTTGTGTTCATGCTAGCTTGAGGACTACATTTGGTTTGTATTCTTGGATTGAGTGTGGTTCATATTTGAATTGAGGACGAACTCAAGAGTGGTAAAAGGCAGTGATTGTGAGCAGAGTATCCGGTAAAAGCCAATAGAGTGCAAACATGAGTGGAGTGATATCATTCGAGTGTAAACACGTGAGATTGTGAGGATTTAGATATTTGCTTTACTTTCTTGTTATTTCTAATCTGTTTGTTTAGTGTTGAGATGACAGGTCTAACTACTGATGAAAAGCTTGAGGCTTTGGATAGGAAATTTACAGACATGATGGAGAACATGAATACTGCTTTAGAGAGATTGTCCAAGAGTGTAGAGAGTATTCAAACTGGTAGCGGTCCCAGAGTACCACCACCTCACAATGTGCCACCTCGCCGTGTACCACCACAGTATGTACCACCAGATGAAGAGGAAGCTGAAAATGAGTTTGATGATTCTTATGGTTTTGATGATGTGGAGGAGAGATTTCAGCCTGGGCATGATAGGAGGCCTAATAGGAGGTTTGATAGGAGGAATGATAGGAGGGATAGACGGTTTGATGATAGAGGTGCATTTGATGCCAGAAGAGGGGATTATGATCGGAGAGGATATGGTAGGCGAGGAGATGTAGATGGTGATCTAGGTAGCATCAAGATCAAGATACCAACATTCCAAGGCAAGAATGATCCTGAAGCTTATTTAGAATGGGAAAAGAAAATAGAATTGATTTTCAACTGTCATCACTACTCAGACGAGAAGAAGATCAGTCTAGCAGCAATTGAGTTTACCGATTATGCTATGATTTGGTGGGATCAGCTTGTCTCTACTCGGGGGAGAAACTATGAGAGATCGGTTCAGACATGGGCAGAACTTAGGGGTCTCATGAGAAAGAGATTTATACCCAGCCATACTATAGGGAGTTGTATCAGAAACTACAACATCTGTATCAGGGGACCAAAAGTGTTGAGGACTATTACACAGAGATGGAAGTTTCCATGATCAGGGCAAATGTAGTTGGGGATGCAGAAGCTACTATGGCACGATTTCTAGGGGGCTTGAATAGAGAGATTGCAAACATGGTAGAGTTGCATCATTATGATGATTTAGAGGATATGCTTCACATGGCTATCAAGATAGAAAGGCAACTCAAGAAAAACTCAACATTCAGATTTGGTACTCAGGCTACTTCTGCATGGAAAGGGAAACGGGTTCCGAATGAGAAGCGAGATGGAGGCTTTGACAAGCCTAGAGGCGAATTCAGTGGAGGCTTTAATAAGCCTAGGGCCGAACCTAGTGCCAAGGGTAAAGAGGCTGCAAAACCGAGCAAAACTAGACCAAAACCTGAGGGTGCAGCTGCTAGAACTAAAGATGTCAAGTGTTTCAAGTGTTTGGGCATGGGACACTATGCTTCACAATGTCCCAATAGGCGAACCTTAGTGATTGATAAAAGAGTGGAGAGGTGTACTCTACCGATAGTGAGGTTGATGAGGAGATGCCAGAGTTGGAGCAGTCATTCCTAACAGACCAGCTTATAGGAGCAATCCCGAGGAGATAAAGGAGCTACAAAGGCAAGTACGGGAATTGATGGATAAGGGGTATGTAAGGGAAAACATGAGCCCTTGTGCAGTACCAGTACTTCTAGTTCCTAAGAAAGATGGGACGTGGCGTATGTGCGTTGATTGTCGAGCTATCAACAATATTACGGTAAAGTATCGTCACCCTATTCCTAGACTAGATGACATGTTGGATGAATTGCATGGTTCCAAAATTTTTAGTAAGATTGACTTAAAGAGTGGATACCATCAAATTCGCATGAGAGAGGGAGATGAGTGGAAAACTGTATTTAAGACTAAATATGGCTTGTATGAATGGTTAGTTATGCCATTTGGTCTCTCAAACGCACCTAGCACATTTATGAGATTGATGAATCATGTTATGCGTGCATTTTTAGGTAAGTTTGTTGTGGTTTTATTTTGATGACATCTTAGTTTACAGTAAAACAGTAGATGAGCATGTGATGCATTTGAAGCAGGTACTTGATGTTTTACGAAAAGAACAATTGTATGCTAACTCTGACAAATGCACATTTTGCATGGATAGAATTGTTTTTTCTTGGCTTTGTTGTGAGTGCAGATGGCATCGAGGTAGATGTGGAGAAGGTAAAGGCAATTCAGGAATGGCCTACACCAACTACAGTGACAGAAGTCCGAAGCTTTCATGGGTTATCGAGCTTCTATAGGAGATTTGTCAAGGACTTCAGTAGCATTGCCGCGCCATTGACTGAGGTAGTAAAGAAAACAGTTGGTTTTCAATGGGGCGAGGCGCAAGAGCGAGCATTCCATGACCTTAAAGCGAAGTTATGCAGTGCACCCATTTTAGCACTACCCAACTTCGAGAAGACATTTGAGATTGAGTGTGACGCATCAGGGTTAGGTATTGGAGCAGTTCTCATGCAAGAAAAGCGGCCAATAGCCTATTTTAGTGAGAAGCTGAATGGAGCAGCTTTGAGGTACCCCACGTATGACAAAGAGTTATATGCGCTTGTGAGAGCACTTGAGACATGGCAGCACTACATGTGGCCTAAAGAGTTTGTGATCCACACCGACCATGAATCATTAAAACACTTGAAGGGTCAAGGTAAGCTGAATAAGTGACACGCAAAATGGATGGAATTCATTGAGTCATTTCCATATGTTATACGCTACAAGCAAGGTAAAGAAAACATAGTGGCTGATGCATTATCTCGCAGGTATGTTTTACTTACTTCAATGCATGCACGGATATTGGGATTTGATTTGATTAAGGAATTATATGAGTGTGATTCTGATTTTGGTGAGATTTTTGCTACTTGTGCAAAGTCATCTTTTGGAAAGTTTTACATTCATGACGGATTCTTATTTAAAGCGAACAGGTTGTGTGTTCCTCCTTGTAGTATGCGTGAGTTGCTTGTGAAGGAAGCGCATGGGGGAGGTTTGATGGGGCATTTTGGGATTACTAAGACTTTAGCTATTTTACATGAGCACTTTTATTGGCCTAAAATGAAACGTGATGTTGAGCGTATTTGTGATAAGTGTCTAACATGTAAGCATGCTAAATCTAAATTAATGCCACATGGTTTGTATACTCTTTTGCCTGTACCTGGTGAACCCTGGGTTGATATATCGATGGATTTTGTGTTAGGTTTGCCTAGGACAAGGAGGGGTAGAGATTCAATCTTTGTTGTAGTTGATAGGTTTAGTAAAATGGCTCATTTCATTGCATGTCATAAAACCGATGATGCTACAAACATTGCAGATTTATTTTTCAGAGACATAGTGCGACTCCATGGTATACCTATAAGTATTGTATCTGATAGAGATTTTAAGTTCCTTAGCCATTTTTGGAAGGTGTTGTGGGCTAAACTAGGCACCAAACTATTGTATTCTACCACATGTCATCCACAGACTGATGGACAAACAGAGGTAGTTAATAGGACTTTATCTCAATTATTGCGCACTATAGTTGGCAAGAATTTGAAGAGTTGGGAAGATTGTTTGCCATTTATTGAGTTTGCATATAATCGTAGCATTCATTCTTCTACATCATTTTCACCTTTTGAAATTGTTTATGGTTTTCAGCCACTCACTCCATTGGATTTGTTACCTTTGCCTGTTGATGAGCATGTGGGGCTAGATGGAAAAAGGAAAGCCGATTTGGTGAAGCACATACATGAGAAAGCAAGAGAGCAAATACAATGAAAGAATTAGCAATATGCTTCTCATGCTAATAAGGGAAGAAAGCGTGTGGTATTTCAGCCTGGAGATTGGGTTTGGGTACACATGCGCAAGGAGAGATTTCCTGAACAACGTAAATCTAAGCTACAACCGAGAGGGGATGGTCCATTTAAGTTTTGGAACGGATTAATGACAATGCATACAAGCTGGATTTACAAGGTAAGTATAATGTGTCTGCTACATTTAATGTTTCTGACTTAACTCCTTTTGATGCAGGTACAGATTCGAGGTCAAATCCTTTTCAAGAGGGAGAGGATGACATGATCCAGGCCGACAACAAACCAAAGGACGTATTACAAGTACCAGAATGGCCAATTACGAGGCAGAGGACCAAAAGACTCACAGAAGCAATGGCGGGATTAGTTCAGAGTTTTATGGCCGACTGCAACAAACAAATAGAGATGCATGTGGGCTTCGATGGAAAGGGCCCAAAACCATTTCACTTGACCCAAATTAGTTTAGAATAAAGCTTCCTAAGCATTTGAAGACTTAAAGACTTGATATTTGTGTAATTTCATTTTTAGGGGCATTGTTGTCTTTATGCCTTTAGGGTTTCTTTTTGTAACACTATTTAATCTTACTTTCTTCTTCATTTGAGAAAACCAACGAAATTTATAAAAAAACTAAAAAGCTTAAAGCTTTGGCTATGGCCGAATTCTTGTAAGGGAGGGATTCCCCTTTTCAAGTTTGAATCGACTTATCTAAGTTTTGGCAAACTTAGTGGCGTCTCCATTGCTAGCAAAACACTACAAGGATTCATCTTAAAGGTTCTCAAGGGCAAGTTCTTTGTGGGTCTTCTTTGTGGCATTGGAAGGGTTTTGTTTCTACAAAATCATATTCGCGGTTCTTGGGGTTCTGTCCGTTGCTTGGGGTTTGCTTGGATTTCGAATCCAAGTGGGTTTCTTGTCACGCCACTAAGTTTCCAAGCTTAGATAAGTCAATTTGAACTTGAAAAGGGGAATCCCTCCATCAACAAGGTTTCGGCCATAACCATGGAAAGCTCAACCTTTTCTCTCTTTCAAATTTTGTATATTACGTTCATTCTCCAAAATACAAAGAAGAGTCATATAATAAGGGTTACAAGAGAGTAAAAAGACTAAAATGACCCTAGAGCTAAAATTACCAAAATCCCTAAGTCAAGCACCTCAACCACGACCATTAAGGTCCTTTTGCACCTAAATAAACTTAAAACAAAGATTAGAAGCTAATCTCACTTAAACTAATTGAGGTGCTTACATGCTATAGTAAATTGACGTGCTTCTGGCTAAGTAGAGATCTAAACATAATTAAGCCTAATGGCATAGTCAACCATGCTAATTACATCATAAATAAAGTCAACTTATCGAGCACAAATGACAAAAATGCCCCCATTTGGCCGAATTCAACATAGTCCCAAAATAGGTCAAATCGAGTCAAAAGGGTGCTGGTGCTGAAGCTGCTCTGCTATGCTTCAGTCTGAGCTGATCTGGGTCAAATGAAATAGCTTGGGGACCTCTCTGGTTATGCCCATATGTGTCTCTGGTGTGGTTGGACTCATGTCAAGAGCCAATTTAAGCATGATTTGAATTCTAGGGCATGTGTAGGACATTTGACTCAAACAGAATTAATCTGGGATTAATTATGAGAGAGAAAATTAATCTGGGATTAATTACGGTAAGAAGAGAGAACGCGATTAATTTGGAATTAATCGATTAAATAAATTTAATAGTTAAATTGAATTTTTCTATTTAATTTATTTATTTGGGCTAAAATAATATATTGGATATATTAATTGAAATTAGATTTCAATTCGGAATTAAAATTGGATTTTAATTCAAGTGAACGAATTAATTTGGAATTAATTTGTAAGCGACTTTCGTAATAATTTTGCTAGGCATTATTATTTAATTAAATTGGATTTAATTACACCGCGACGAAAAATTCGTTTAATACGAACCCGGGCCCAAAGTGTGTTGTGTAAGCCAACTTGAATTTGGAATTTAATTGGGTGGGACCCACAACTTACATCACATGTCACTCATTGATGTGAGTAGTTGGCAAAACTTAAATGTTGCATTTAAGTAATACAACAACCAACTTTTGCATTATGTTTTTGGAAAACAAAAAAAAAATTCACACTCTCTTCCCTTGCAAAAACCGTGAGCCTCTCTCCATTGGAAGACAATTTTGTTCTTCAAAATTTGTTCAAGCTAGCACTTAAGGAGTTGAATCAAGGTGATAGGGAAACTCACCCGAGAGTTTAGAACTCAACAAAAAGGCTTGGAGCTTCTACATCCTTTGAAAGTTTTGAATTTTCTCATCCGTTCAATGTAAGTTTTTCTGCAACTCTACTTGAATTATTCACACACAAATCTTGTTTAGAGACCTTGGGCATGTGTAGGACACTAACAGGTGAGTCCAAAAGAACTCAGTGAGTGGAGCTACAAAACCAGAAAACAATGTTAGAAATACTGTGTCGAAAGCTCATAACAAGTAACTGTTTTTTGGATATATAAATTTGAAAATCGTATCTTTTTTTCCAAACATATATGAAAAATCATTTCATAAAATCATATGTCTGAAATTCTCTGAGGATCTGTAAAAAAAACTCTAACGCACGGGGGCGTTACGTATCGTCGTCCCCTCATATGTCTAAACTAGTGGTCTTGGGGCGTTACGTATTGATGTCCCCCAAGCCACTGATCTGGAGCCAGGTGTGCAAATTTATGCCATTGGGGCGTTACGTATCGTCATCCCCCAATGCATGCCGTTGTCATGTCCCTGAATCTAGGGTCTAGGGGCATTATATATGGCCTTCTTCCTAGCCCTGAAGTCTAGGATCTAGGGGCGTTATGTATCACCGTCCCCCTGGTCCTACTCTACATGTGCACATGTTGTATGTGTCCGTTAATTCCATATCCATCAATTCCAAGTTACCATCTGAGGTGGGTTTTTCCCCATGCCTCCAAAATCATAAATTCATACTTTAAAATCATTCTTATCATCAAAACATCTCATGTCATTTAAAATTAGTGTTTTAGTAAACTTTTTATAAGCTCATTTAAATTAAAGGAAATATAAATTCCATTATTGCACATAAAAAATTTGAAATAAGTACTCCACTCATAGTGCTACGGTAAGTCTGGTGTGGTTCCTAGCGTAGGTGATCTCCGAGTGTCTTGATGTCGGTCTAATGTCAAAAAAATCATTGGTTCCCTTGCAATTGATAAGAAAGAAAATGTAAAGCTTGATTGACATTTTATGCTTGTAACATGACATAATGCATGTACATACTCTTACACAAGACCTTTAGAATGCCCTCAAGCGTCTTAGGATGAAAATGAAATGGATAAAACCAATCCAAGAAAATTAGGTCACGTGTCGCGACATTGGCCCATAGGCGTCGCGACGCTCACAAAATTAGCTGAGGTAGTGAGCATCTGATGGTTCGCGTCGCGAAGCGAAGGGCTGGGCGTCGGGACTCCCACACATGTCGCGACGCTAAATGTTGGCTGTCTTGACTCGCACAAATTCAAAATCGAGGCAATAAGCTTCCCATGTTTCCGCATCGCAACTTCCGCCTATGAACGTCGCGACGGTCACACGAGAAAAACTGGACAGAGAGCAACCTTTATTTTACGTTGCGGATCCAGGGGATTAGCATCGCTACGCTAGCTCATTTTTAAGGCCATTACTAATTTTCCATCTTCACTCTCAAATTCTACAACACCACTCATGCCATAACAATAAGAAGTATACAAAATATCACCATTATCACCCTCTAACACCATCTCACATTCATTTCATAAACTTTAACTTAGTTCCATAATTAGGGATTTCTCAAATTAGGGGTTTCTTACAATCATTATTTTCTTAACACAATAATCATATAATCATCATCAAACTCAAGCTAGCAACATACCACAATCATTAAATCATCAAAAATCAATGTATAAATTTGGGTCGAATTTCCTTTACCTCAAACAATGATAATTTTCCACCAAGTAAGTGTTTAAGCCTTCATTTACTTATTCCTAAACTTCTTTGGTGATGGATTGCTTAGAGTTATCTTGGAAATTTGAGAAAGAGAATGAAAATTCTCCACATTTGTTTTATCTACATCTCTCGGCTAAGGAAAAAAATATCAAGCAATTTTTTTTTGTTTCTTTCACTCTTCTTAATTTTTGTTTAAGAAATGAAAAGATTTCTCTATAGATTTAAAGATTAGAAATTGGGCCTATGAATTGGGCTTTTCTTATTTTAATTATTTTTACTTAGGCCTACATATGTAGTAAAATTAATTGGGCTTGAATTAAGGTTGGGCCCACTAAGTCGTCTATAGAATTTCCGCTAACGCTCGGGGGAATTTTTTTTATCTAAGTCGCCAAATTAATACTCTAGTTGTGTGATGAAATTTCGTCTCGTTATAATTCTCCCCCCTAAATATGATTTGTCCTCGAATCAACACACCTAAAGGTATGGAGCGTACCATCTTCTGTAAATAGCTGGGGTATTGCTCCCTCATGGCTTCTTTTAACTCCCATGTGGAATCTTGTCCCTTATGGTGTTGCCAAACCACCTTGACTGAGGGAACCCATTGAGATCGTAGTTTCTTTATCCCTCTATCCACTATTGCAACTGGCTGCTCTAAGTAGGACAAATCTTGATGAACATCAACTGTTTAAGGCGTTAACATATGAGATTCATCATGCAAATACTTGCGTAGTGTAGATACGTGAAACACATATGTATCATATCCATGCTAGGAGGAAGTGCCAGCTCATAAGCTTTCCCTTAAACTCTTCGAAATATCTGGAATGGCCCGATATACCTAGGGCTGAGCTTACCCCTCTTGTCGAATCTCATGACTCCCTTGAAAGGAGATATTTTCAAGAACACCGAGTCCCCTATTTGAAACTCCAAATCTTTCCTCCGGTAATCTGCATAACTTTTCAGGTGATTCTAAGGTGTCCTCATCCTTTCTCTTATCAACTTCACTTTCTCCACCAAATCGGGTCCGCAACTTGTGTTCCCCAGTTTCAAACCATCCCACTGGGGATCTGCACTTCCTGTCATACAAATCCTTGAAATGAGCCATCTGAATGCTTCCCTGATAACTGTTGTTATAGGCAAACTCTATAAGTGGCAAATGATGGTCTCAACTTCCCTCAAAATCAATCACACAGGCTCGTAACATGTCCTCCAGGGTCTGTATGGTTCGTTCTGACTGACCATCCGTCTGTGGGTGGAAATGTTGGGATTAATGTCCTAGAGCTTCATGTATTGTAAACGGAATTGATTATTATAATAATAATAAATACATTATTTACTTTATCAAAGTTGTTTGATTTATATCGCATATTGTACAATTGTTTTTTTTACCTTGATTACTATTGTACCTTCAAACTTAGTGTATGTTTATATGCACAAGAGGATTTAAGTCTGAAGTTAGTAATCTAAATAGTCCATAGAGAGAAAACAAAGAGGGTACTTTGTTTGTGGTTTATCTATAGCTGCGGTCCATTCCATACTTGTATGACGACCTTGATCCGGGATCGTTCATGTAGTGACATGGGAATGAAGGCACCTTGTATGATGAGATCATATAGGACTAGACTAAGATAAATATGAATTTCTTTTAATATCCGTTAACCGAAGAAATTCATTTTATCTAGTAGATGGTCATATATGGATTCGATCTTAATCCTGAGTATACTACGAACTTCTGCATGACAGGCTATGTCCTTTGATTTACTATGCTGAGGTTGGTGTTGCATTCCCGGCCAATAACTACGTATTTTGGGATATGGTTTGGTGTGTAGCTGGGAATGTTTTACATAGATATGGAATTCACTCCTTCTTACAAGAAGTAGAAGAATATCTCTTTTAAGAGTTGTTTCGGGACTTGAATAATTTGAGCGCTCAACTTTTCTATTACGAATAGAAAGTTTTATTTTCATAATTGTTATGAATTAGTTGTTCATTATAGAATCAATGTTGCTTAAGGGACAAAATATTTAGAGGGGTTTAACGGACTTTTGACCCGACTCTATTTATGAGATATTCGTGAAGGGCTATATCCATATGTAATGACTATATCGATGGAAACTGAAGTTGTTCGGTTTATTTTATCCATCCATGGTAACAGGAGTTCAACTTCAAGTTTTTAGTGGAATAACACAAAGTTAATAATTCGTAATATTTGATTAAAGAGTTTAATTAGTATTTCAGAATTATTAGAGCTCGGAACCGTAGGTCCATTTGGTCCCCGAGCTAGCTCGATTAACTGTAGCAAACCTAATATAATTAGATTGTCTAATAATATGCTCACATTATATTTATATATTATTAATGAGACTAATAATATTTATTGTCACAAATGAAAACTATGTTAAATTAGTTTAACTTAATGTTTTCTATAATTCTGTGATTATGAGATAATCAAGTTAGTAATAATTATGAGATAATTTGACAAGAAACCCACTTGGATTCGAAATCCAAGCAAACCCCAAGCAACAGACAGAACCCCAAGAACCGCGAATTTGATTTTGTAGAAACAAAACCCTTCCAAGGCCACAAAGAAGTGTTGGAAATCTAATAACCATGTCCCAAGATCAAAAACAAGCAAAATATATATATAAGAATGAACAATATTGAAGTATGGCGGAATCATACTCACAAAGATCGGAATCCGGATGCGTTGATGAAACAAAAACTTCCTCCTTTGTGCAGTGAGGGTTTCGGCCAAGATGAAAAGAGAAGCTCCAAGCAATGTTTGATCCTTCCAAGCTCTAAGATGAGTTTCCCATAACACCTTGTATGATCCCTTGATGGTGCTAGCCAAATATGTGATTTATTGTTCCAAACACACACACTTTCTTCAAGCAAGCCTTTTTGCAACAAAAATGAAGAAATGGAGAGGGCTGTGAGAGCTTACTGTTTCGGTAAGCTTGAGAGGGAGAGAAGATTATGATTTTTGTCTCAAAAATCAATTTATATTTATGTCATAATTATATTAAATAATAATATAAATATGACACAAACCATGCAAAGACTTAGAGTGTCTAACACTCAATTTCCATGCAATACCCTTGAGTGCTTTGTACACTATCTTCATGCAATACATCTTGATTAAATAATGCAAATAATGACAAGTGTCATGTGGGCCCCACACGTTTCCAAATGAAAGTGGGCCCACGTGCACTCACGCGTTCGGGTTCGATATTTCCGAAATACCGAGCTTACGTCGCGACGTTTAATTAAATCGAATTTAAATAAATAATTGCGCCTAGCGAAATTATTATTTACGTCGCTAACGAATTAATTCTAAATTAACTCGTTTGCCCGAATTAAAATCTAATTTCAATTTCGCGTCGAAATCGAATTCCGATTATTATATCGAATATAATAATTTTACGATTAATTCTAAATTAATCGTTCTCTCTCTTTATATAATACTTTATCCAAGATAAAGTCTCTCCGTAATTAATCCAAGATTAATCGAGTTTGAATCATACGTCATCGGTGAATCTTCGGGAAGCGACCCAAGAGACCTCTAGATATGTTGGCAGTAAATCCGGTTGTCGAACTATTCGAACACGTACGTACCAAGTACTACGTTTTTACCGATTTACAAGACAAGGTTAGCTTCTAGCAAAACGCCATGCCTACCCAATTCTCTAGAAATATTCTTATTGGAATATTAGATCTATAACAGGCGTAGTATACCGTAGTATAGTGTATATCGAACCAGTATCGGATGATCACATGTAAGGCCTGGGGCTGGATATGTGTCTGCCCCGTACGATACACATATCGGACATCAAGCAACCAGTCTCTTTGAATCGGATAATCCTGACCTAGTCATATTATCCCGATGGTTGCAACCATTATAGAGTACTAGTTCTGAATCCCTCGCGATCATCATCTCCATATGTCTGAAGTGATACTTCCATCTTGATATCACACCCAGTACACTACGATTCTCGATAAACCCAGAAGAGGTATACACAGAACTCGTTAAAGCCCTGGACCACCAAACCTAAATTTTACCGATTGTCGTAAGTACTAGCGATGCAAATCTCAGGTTAAGATCATATGCACCTACCCTGAAGCGGACTCCCATAGACACGCAGACATACTACCAATGGGACTCCGCGGGGTCTATCCAGAGCGAAGCTGTTTTCCGTACTATCGGTAAAACACAACCTCCTACCGCACTTGCATAAGTATCCAATACTTAAATATATGAGAACTATGCCATTGTGCCCTCACAACATGCACAAGTGCAGTACTAGTCTATTCCGCATTATCGATGTCCAATCTCGATAATACTACGACTAGGGATATTTAATGATTAAACCTTTATGGATTGATACTGTCTCATATCATCACAATCCGGAACTAATCATAGGGACTTTTACCATTTATATATCAAAGTAAATAAATTACAAAACGGTAAAAGGCAATTTCATTACTACATAGTTAATTTTGTACAATAATACAATATCATTTACAAAATAGTGACGCTATGGGTCATTACTGTCTAACAAGAAGACCCACAAAGAACTTGCCATTGAGAACCTTAAGATGAATCCTTGTAGTGTTTTGCTAGCAATGGAGACGCCACTGAGTTGCCAAACTTAGATAAGTCGATTCAAACTTGGAAAGGGGAATCCCTCCCTTACAAGAATTTGGCCATAGCCAAAGCTTTAAGCTTTTGAGTTTTACAAATTTCGATCATTGTTTTCAAAATGAAAAAGAAAGAAAGCTTAAATAGTGATACAAAAGAAACCCTAAAGGCATAAAGACAACAATGCCCCTAAATACGGAATTACAAATATACCAAGTCTTTAAGTCTTCAAATGCCTAGAAAGCTTTATTCTAAACTGATTTGGGCCAAGTGAAATGACTTTGGGCCCTTCCCAACGAAGCCCATATGCGTCTCTATTTGTTTGTTGTAGTCGGCCATAAAACTCTGAACTAATCCCGCCATTGCTTCTCTGAGTCTTTTGGTCATCTGCTTCGTAATTGGTCCTTCTGGTACTTGTAATGGGTCTTTTGCTTTGTTGTCAGCCTGGATCATGTCACAATTACTACAACATAATTGAAGGTAAATAAATCATTATTAAGATATTGATTTTTATTTACCATTGGAGACAAAGCCATATGGCTTACCATGTCATCCAAGCAATTATGTCTATTAGGTGGCATCTATACACCTAATATATTTGTCATTAGCTAATGCATTTTATGCTTTGGTATGGCCTCTGCATTTATGTATTTTCCATTGAAAGAAAGCATTGGATGCTTAATGACAAAGGCCTTGTCTTTAACTTATCATTTCTTATGCTTTGGTATGGCATTCACATTTTTTTGTTAGCCATTGCAAGAAAGCATTAGATGCTTAATGACAAGGTTAGTTGGCTTGTGTAAGAGAATATAATCTCCACCATTTCTCTCACTTCTGAGGTTAACATTTTGCAAATATTCACACAAGTCTTGTGAGAAAGAAATTAGAGAAAATAGAGAGAGTTCAAACATATACAAGTGTTGTGAGAGTGTTTGAAATTCCAAAATCCAAACACCAATTGTGACATCTTGATTCTCTATATCGTTTAGAGTTTAATCTTTGTGAGTGAAGCCCACACTTCGGTTTTTTGGTTTTGAGTCATTGTTCGAAAGATCGAGTGGTTGATCCAAGTGTTGGACAACAAATGATTGATTTCGGCTACTACAACAAAGGGAGAAGGCAAAGAAAATTTTAAAGATCCATACCAGACCATGTGCCACAACAAGCAACTTCCGCCGAGCTGAGGAAAGTCATTTCCTACAATTGGTATAAGAGAGCTTAAGGTTGAAAAGTTTTCTTAACCCTTCTCATTTTAGTTTTATTAATTTATATGGGATATAGATTGTTAAAATGCATGTTGTGATGAGTAGGCACAATTAGATTCATGAGATGAATGGTTTTAATATTCATATGATGAATGTTTATTTTTGATTCATGTGATAAAGGTGTTGCGTTGATCGTTATTTTTTCCGGCTCTTATTTTTAACATTGGAAATGTAAGACCATAATGTCATATTCTTTCAAGTGTTGTAAGTTTAGACCATAAGGTCATATTTTTTCAAGTGTTGTAAGTTCATTTCCTTTGTAATAAGTCTTTTATATAACCCTATTTGTAACTTGGAGGAGCCGATGCCGCGAAGGACTTTTGATGAAGAAATTCCGCAAAGAACTCACAACACTCCATGGAACAAGATTTGAAGACCAAAGAATACCTTGGATTTATTGTACTAATTAGATTAGTATAGAAAAATAAGAGCGCGATCAACGAAATTTGTAATGTGATGAATTTTTGGAATTCAGCCCCTGGAAACAGAGGCGCGTCACAACGCGCACCTTCGTGCATCGCGACGTAGGTCATTCTAGGAGTAATCTAAGGCTACTGCCTCGTTTACATCGCGACGCATGACAGTGTTGAAGCAATTCTAGTTTTTAGAAATATGGGTGTCACGACGCCCATCAATTTGCATCGCGACGACCAGACTTGGGAATATATGTATGTTTTAAATTGTTTATTAACATGTCATATAGTCTAGGGTGTCTACTTTTGCATTTTCACATGCTATAACATGTAGATATGCATGATATTCTAGTCATAAAATATGATTTTATGTAATTTAATAGTTAAATAAGAATATGAGATGCATACAATCAGATTAATAAGATTAATTGGTTTAAAGGTTTAAAAATTACGAATTCAAGTTTTAGAAACAAATGGACCTTATGAGTACATTATTTTCCTTCATATATCGGATGGAAACCCGGACGTAAATTCCATAGCCGGTTCTGAATGGACGGTAATATGGTCTGCATTCGGGATACAATACCACGTACCTTTGGAATAAATAATGTGCTTTTATCGATTAAATGGTTTAATGACATTTGGTCCGTTCGTTGAATTCTAAATTTTAAAACCTATAAGTGGAATAATAATTTAAGAGTTAAATTGATTAGATCACTAAAACAACTTGATTAAATTAGTTTAATTAAGTTAACTGGTTAGTAGAGACTAATCGGGATTAGTGAATAATTTTTTAAGAGTTAAAATTGGATATATCACTAAATTATCAACTAGTATTAATAAGGTTATGACTTTAGCCGAGCATAATCTAAGATTCATAAGATACTAGTGAGATAGAAACCTTACACTTCAAAATAGTGAGTGAGAGAGGGGTATACCACAATATATCCCGCGATCTCCATTGTTATCCAGAAACGTGAGATTCAATAGGCGCCTCGAGACGGATTTGCTTTCGTCCCCCTACGGATGGTGTCTTTTTTGGGTCAATATCAGGTTTGGATTCCGAAAGGATAGAGACTCTAGATGTATTTGGTGATTTGACCTACCCTACGACGGCACTTCACTAGTTAAGTCCAAGGGTTCCGAAATAATGGGTCACACTCACAAAGGAATGATTAAGTCGTTAATCAAAGCTTCCTTGATCAAAATAACAGTAGTTGATTAATATATGAATAATAGTTATTTCAAATATATTAATCAATTGAGAATGTCTCAGTCTATCATACGAATACTTGACCTACCCTACGGCGGTACTTATTTGTGGGATGATAGATAACTGTGGCATAGCAATTCTTTTAGGTTTCTAATTCATTATACATTGATCATGCATCATGTTTATTTTTATGCCTAAATGTTTGACAATTTTAATATGCGACGAATGAATGTTGAATGCAAGTTTATTTTTTTTTTCACTCATGGCATCTATAATTATCTCAATTCTCAAACAACAAGAAAAATTAACTGGGGATAATTATGTTAAATAGAAAAGTGACATGAATGCTATTTTAGTCTGTGAAGACCTTAAATTTGTCCTAATGGAGGAATGTCCTCCTGAGCCAGCACCAAATGCTGGCATAGCTGCACGTAATGCCTATCATAATTGGATTAAAGCTGATGAGAAAGCCCATAGCTATTTGATAGCATCCATGTCTAAGGTTCTTGCTGCACAGCATGAGCCTATGGCGACAACATCAATGATTATGCAGTCATTACAGAACATGTTTGGGCAACCTTCAGACCGGCAACAACATGAGGCAATAGTCTCTGTATTGACCGCTAGAATGAAGAAAGGCACATCAGTCCGAGACCATGTGTTGAGGATGATGTCTCATCTTAATATGGCTGAAACCCATGGTGCATGTATCAATGTGCAAAGCCAGGTGACAATGATCATGGAAACCCTTCCGAAGAGTTTCATGCAGTTTAAAAGCAACTGTTCTATGAATAAGTTGACTTTTACATTGACTGAACTGCTAAATGAGCTCACCAATTACGAGTCCGTTATGAATGGTCCTCGTAGGTCCAATACCGAGGAAAATGTTGCTAAATCTTCTAAATCTGCAAAGAAGAAGAAGAAAGGCAATTGGAAGGCAAAGTCTAAACCAATGAAAAAAAAGAATAATAAAAGCTCCAAAGGAACCAATGCCAAAGGAAAATGTTTCCATTGTGAAAAACAAGGGCATTGGAAAAGGAATTATCTGAAATACCTTGCTGAGCTTAAAGAGAAAAAGAATACAGATAAATACGATTTACTTGTCATTGAGTCTTTTTTGGTGGAGGACGATAAATCCATATGGATTGTTGATTCTAGTGCCACTAATCATATTTGTTGTTCTTTGCAGCTACTTGACTCATGGAGGGACCTTGCTGAAGGTAGCTTCACCATGAGAATTGGGACAAGTGATGATGTTTCAGTAAAAACAGTGGGAGTTTCAAATTTGAATTTTAATAAGAGTTATTTATGTTTAAATGAATTGCTATATATTCTTGATTTTCACAGGAATTTGATTTCTGTAACAAAACTTATGGAATGTGGTTTTTCTATTTCATTTAATAATAAGTCAGTTATTATTAGTAGAAATGGATTAAGGCCGTTAATGCATGAATCACGACTTAATACTGAAATATTTAAGATTGAAAGATCTAAAACTAAACGGTAAAAGATTTCTCATGATGATACCTATTTATGGCACCTTAGACTTGGTCACATTAACCTTGACCGGATAGATAGACTAATTAAGAACGGAGTAAAACTCGGTACTTTACCTATCAGCGAATCCTGTCTAGAAGGCAAAAAGACCAAAAGACCTTTTACTGGAAAATGGATGGGAGCCAAAGAAACACTTGAGCTAATTCATTCGGACGTTTGCAGACTGATGAATGTAAAAGCCTGAGGTGGTTTTGAATATTTCATCACTTTCATTGACGATTATTCTAGATATGGGTATGTTTACCTAATGCAACACAAGTCAGATACATTTGAAAAGTTCAAAGAGTATCATGTTGAGGTTGAGAACCAATTAGGTAAAAGCATAAAAATTCTATGATCGGATTGTGGAGGAGAATACCTTGATAGAGATTTCGAGGAATTCTTAGTTGAGCATGGAATTGTTTCACAACTCACAGCACCTAGAGCACCACATCAAAATGGTGTTGTAGAAAGGAGAAATCGGACCCTACTAGACATGATGAGATCAATGTTTAGTTATAGCACTCTACCTAGTTCATTCTGCGGGTATGAATTATAAACTGCAATGTATATCCTAAATGTAGTTCCTTCTAAGTCTGTTTCTAAGACTCCCTTAGAGTTATGGAATGGTCGTAAAGCTAGTTTGCGACATTTCCACATATGAGGGTGCTCGACACATGTGCTAAAGAACAAGACTAAAAAGTTGGAACCACGTTCACAAGTGTGCCTATTTGTAGGCTATCCTAAGGAAACTATGGGTGGATTCTTTTATAGTCCAGAAGATAATAAAATATTTGTGTTGACAAATGCTACATTCTTGAGGAGGACTATATGAGAGAGTTCAAACCTCGAAGTAAAGTGTTACTTGAGGAGTTACTTGCTGGTATGACCAGTACACTATTGTCAAATGTTGACAAAGACATAACACCTTCTACATCTGAAAGTCAGATGCAAGTTTATCAGGATACCATACCACCTAGACGAAGTGTGAGGGTTGTAAGACAACCTAAACGCTATCCAGGAAATGGAGAGGTGCAAGTTGTTGCATCTTGTGATGGTATAGATGATTCATTACTTATCGTACTGCAATGGAAGACACTTATAAAGAGGAATGGCTCAAAACCATGAACCTCGAGATGGAGTCTATGTACTCTAACTCGGTCTGGGAACTTGTAGACCAACCTGATGGAGTAAAACTCATAGATTGCATGTGGATCTACAAGAGAAAAAGAGGAATAGATGGGAAAGTACATACTTTCAAGGTTGGGCTAGTGGCAAAGGGTTATACCCAAAATGAAGGAGTTGACTATGAAGAAAATTCTCACCAGTAGCCATGCTTAAATCCATCAGGATTCTTCTTTCCATTGCCGCATATTATGACTATGAGATTTGGCAAATGGACGTCAAGATTGCATTCTTGAATGGCAATCTTGATTAGAGTATCTATATGGTACAACCAAATGGGTTCATTACCCAAGGTCAAAAGCAAAAGGTTGCAAGTTGCAAAGGTCCATTTATGGACTTAAGCAAGCATCTAGATCTTGGAACATAAGATTTGATACTACGATCAAGTCTTATAACTTTGAGCAGAACATCGATGAGCCTTGTGTTTACAATCGCATCATTGATGGGAATGTGGTTTTCCTTATGTTATACGTCGATGATATTTTACTCATTGGGAATGATGTAAGATATTATCGGACGTGAGAATTTGGCTAGCTAACCAAGTCCAAATGAAAGATTTGAAAGAGGCAAGTTATGTACTTGGGATCCAGATCATTTGAGATCGCAAGAAACGACTGTTAGCAATGTCTCAAACAACCTATATCGACAAGATTCTTGTGCGATTTGGTATGCAGAATTCCAAGAAAGATAATTTACCTTTCAGGCATGGAATTCATTTGTCTAAGGAACAGTCTCTTAAGACACCTCAAGGAGTTGAGGAGATGAGACATATACTCTATGCTTCAGCAGTTAGAAGTCTTATTATGATATGTTATGCACGAGACCAGACATCTGTTTTACAATGGGAGTAGTCAGTAGGTTTCAATCCAACCCAGGATTATATCATTGGGTAGCGGTGAAACATATTCTCAAGTATCTTCGGAGAATGAGAAATTATATGCTTGTATATACAAATCAAGATATGATTCTGAGAGGATATACCGACTCTGATTTTCAGACGGATGTAGATTCTAGGAAATAAACATCTGGATCAGTGTTCACCCTAGGTGGTGGGGCTATAGTATGGAGGAGCATAAAGAAATCTTATATTGCTAACTCCACCATGGAGGGTGAATATGTAGCAGCTTGTGAAGTAGCTAAGGAAGCATTCTGGCTCCGTAAGTTCTTGGCAGATCTGGAAGTTGTTCCAGATATGGATAAACCGTTCACATTTTATTGTGATAATAGTGGTGCAGTGGCGAACTCCAAAGAACCAAGAAGCCATAAGAGGGGTAAGCATATTGAGAGGAAATATCACCTCATCAGGGAGATAGTGTAGAGAGGAGATGTCGTTGTCACTCAAATTCCATCCCCAGACAACCTGGCTGATCCGTTTACAAAGACCTTATCGGCTAAAGTATTTGAAGGTCAACTAAAGGGTTTATGATTACATGACATGTCCCAGTTTCTCTAGTCCAAATGGGAGTTTGTTGAGATTAATGTCCTAGAGCTTCATGTATTGTAAACAGAATTGATTATTGTAATAATAATAAATGCATTATTCATTTTATCAAAGTTGTTTGATTTATATCGCATATTGTCCAATTGTCTTGTTTACCTTGATTACTATTGTACATTCAGACTTAGTGTATGTTTATGCACAAGAGGATTTAAGTCTGAAGTTAGTAATCTAAATAGTCCATAAATAGCAAACAAATATGGTATTTTGTTTGTGGTTTATCTGTAGCTGCGGTCCATTCTATACTTGTATGACGACCTTGATCCGGGATCGTTCATGTAGTGACATGGTAATTGAGGCACCTTGTATGATGAGATCATATAAGACTGGACTAAGATAAATACGAATTTCTTTTAATATCCATTAACCGAATAAATTTATTTTATCTAATAGATGGTCATATATGGATTCGATATTAATCCTGAGTGTACAACGAACTCCTGCATGACAGACTATGTCTTTTGATTTACTATGCTGAGGTTGGTGTTGCATTCCCGACCAATAACTACGTATTTTGGGGATATGGTTTTGTGTGTAGCTGGGAACATTTTACATAGATATGGAATTCACTCATTCTTACGAGAAGTGGAAGAATATCTCTTTTAAGAGTTGATTCGGGACTTGAACAATTTAAGCGCTCAACTTTCTATTACGAATAGAAAGTTTTATATTCATAATTATTATGAATTAATTGTTCATTATAAAATCAATGGTGCTTAAGAGACAAAATATTTAGAGGAGTTTAACGAACTTTTGACCCGGCTCTATTTATGAGATATTCGTGAAGGGCTATATCCATCTACGGTAACAGGAGTTCAACTTCGAGTTTTTAGTGGAATAACACATAGTTAATAATTCGTAATATTTGATTAAAGAGTTTAATTAATATTTCAGAATTATTGGAGCTCGGAACCGTAGGTCCATTTGGTCCTCGTGCTAGCTCGATTAGCTGTAGCAAACCTAATATAATTAGATTGTCTAATAATATGCTCACATTATATTTATATATTATTAATGAGATTAATAATATTTATTGTCATAAATGAAAACTATGTTAAATTAGTTTAACTTAATATTTTCTAGAATTCTTTGATTATGAGATAATCAAGTCTTGATTATGAGATAATCAAATCTTGATTATGAGATAATCAAGTTAGTAATAATTATGAGATAATTACTACAACATAATTGAAGGTAAATAAATAATTATTAAGATATTGGTTTTTATTTACCATTGGAGACAAAGTCATATG
Organism: Zanthoxylum bungeanum; assembly: GCA_019454045.1. Classification (NCBI taxonomy): domain Eukaryota; kingdom Viridiplantae; phylum Streptophyta; class Magnoliopsida; order Sapindales; family Rutaceae; genus Zanthoxylum; species Zanthoxylum bungeanum. The sequence continues at coordinate 157,360 of SKCR01017978.1, forward strand.
ACTTACCATGTCATCCAAGCAATTATGTCTATTAGATGGCATCTATATGAAGGGGTTTTAAGGGCTAAATCCGGTAACGCAGCGGAAACGGTGGAAAATCAAATTTTCCGATTTCAAAACTTTTTCTCGGATAAATTAAATAAACATATTTATTTAATTACCCAATAATAAAATTATGAAATAAAATTCAATAAATCAAATTTATGTGAATTTACCAAATTGCCTTACACTTGGTATTTTGTTCATTTTAGTCCGAAATTGTTCAAATCAATTTTGGATGATTCTAAATCATTTCTAAGATGAACTTAACATGTCCCAAATGTCAAAACACCAAGAGCAACAAAAATCCCCAAATTTAGTCATTTGGCCGAATGGACCCATAATGTCTCATTTTGTGCACTTTGTCATTTCATGCATCAAAACACATCAAGATGTAATCCAATGAACATGAAACTTTATATGCATCATATACACATCCAAATTCACAACATATATGAAAAGCCCCAAATTTGGAATTGGTCATGAACCCTAATTTTTCAATTTCATCAAATTGGACAAATTGGACCAAATTGGTTAAATCCAATACTTCAATCATGTTTCTTCCATCCAATCAAAGTATCAACACAATGAAACAACTCAAGATCAAATCTAGGTCATCTAAGAGTGGGTCAAAAACTCTAGATTAGCAACAAGGTTTCCAAAACCATAAAAGAACAATTATTACTACAATAGCCATAAGCTTCCGTCATCATACATGCTCTACACTTTCATCAAAACTTCCATCATCAAAAACACAAAGAATAAAGAAATAAATAACCTAAGAACATCATATGTTAAAGCCTAGATCCTAAGGAACATTTTCCTTTCTATAGTAAGTTGGAGAAACTTACTAAAATCCAAGCTTTCTTTGGTTCTTCTTTCTTTCTCACAAGCTTTCTTTGGTTTCCATTAATGGAGTTTTCTTTTAAAGTGTATTAGGTTAAGAAGAATGAAATGAAAAAATAATATATACTTGTATCATAATGGCCTTGGCCGAAATTCACTAAAGGAAATACAAGTTTTGTAATTTCAATTTCATTTCACTTTACATTTAGTCAACTTGCATAAATATTCTCATAACACTTATTAGATATTTAATTAAGTCAACAAAGGCAACCAAAAAATATAACTCTTATATTTAAGGTCAGGTCGAATTTAGAAGAAAAAATAAAAGAAAATGATATTTCAATTTTAAACTTTTAAACAAATATCAAAGAAGTCAAATCCAATTTGACTACCATTCCTTTACTTTAAAGTCAACATTAAACACTTATAATCATTTCCTAACTTTATCATTTGGTGATATATTTATATTTTAATTATATTAATCATTAACAATTAAATAATTAAATAATTAATTAAATACAAATATATCAAATATGTGTATTATATTTACTTTAAATATCTCAATACATATATTGATGATATATGTCAAATACCTTTATTTAATATTTATTAATGTGTATTTAATAATATCATATATTAAATACAAATCCACATTAATTAGGAAATGACGGTTCGGCCCGTTCGCATGTAGTTTTTTCGTTTAACGATTAAACGATTTATAAATAATCATCATTATTCATAAATGTTGCTCTAGTGCTCTACGAGTATGTTTCATTATTGAGACTCTCTAGATTCAGGTATATCCGTCACGAAATCCAATTTCGTGTCCATAATCTATCTACTCGTAGATTATGACGATCACGGATAATCTCGCTGAATCATACAGGTCGAGGTCATTGCATACGTATAATCCCTCCGTCACAGGTATCCGGATAATACCAGAGATATAGATGTAAACGTCAAATCTCTATAAGTATTATCCCGTCGACGTATCTATTAGCAATCTCTAAATAACATTCGGAACTTACTTCCGAAGTATACTGTGGCCACAGATTTAACAGACTGCTAATTATATATGGACTACCTATGCTCTGTACACATAACTGACGGATCCTATCTTGATACACACAGGATATCCTGAGGATCGGTCCACACCCAACGAACAGGCGGAGGTTAAACTAAATAGATCGGTGACGTGACTGTCATCTAAGTGTGGAGGATATCTCATATATCCACAGTGGTATCTCAAGTCAAAGGACCACTATGCTACTCAACCCGAGAAGATTCTTATTGACGTTGGTGTACCATCCTTAAGAATCTTCGGTGAGCCGTTCAGTTTTATCCACTATAAACACCTACACGTCTATACGAGTCTCCCTAGACTCATGGTTCATTGGGATAAACCATCGGACCAAGTCACGATATACGACATGTACTCGTCTCAACAGATTTGACTAACCGACCCATGTTAGTGAATCTTGACCAGGAACTATATTTGATAATATATATATAATATTAGCAATGACACTTCCCAATGTCAATTACAAACTATCTTTGTAACTGTGTATTGCATTATATATTATCGGGTCTTTGTCTAATATATACATATCACTAAACCACATTTAGTTTCAATCTAATCGTAATCAGATCGAATACGTATATAAAACAAGAGGTGCAACCACTAAGTAAGTAATATTATGGGAAAAGGGGATGTTCGTATTCGTGAATCATACATAAATACGGTCCGGATTGGAGCTCTGAGCACCAACCCCAACAATTTCTCCCACTTGCTCTAGTGTCAATCCACGGTATCATATACACATCTCAATGTGTATCGTATGCATATGGCCCTCAAAAGCTCACCAGTACTTAAGAGGTAGGCAACAAGAAACAAGTCCGCTATGACATATTGAGTTTGTCAAACAAACTCCATCGTTTCCCATAGATAGCATCATTCATATTTTGTAGAATCTAAATTATACATCAATATGACTCTGATGCTACATCAGTATTGTGCTACAGCTTCTGAGTTGTCCAAGCATTTAGGGATTAAATCCAAAATACTATGAAGACAACCGCAAGCACAATAACAATATAAAACTTCTAATTTATAAGGTCACTATACAACTTCATAAGTCAATACTTCATAAGTTGCATCTAATTCCACTGAAACAGTAGAATCATTCGTGACACTCCCACTGCATCTTTTGTGACTCTTTATGACGTAGACTGTCTAACGTCATAATTAGTCTCAAAACTAATATGACCCTAATGGTTGCAGACTGTATTCTCCATGAATTGGAAACTCGTTCTTAATATCTCAAAGATCACAAAGAACGTGTTTCAAGATCCATCCTATGGTCTATAAGATATCAAAATAACTCGTAACAATTATGATTAAATCGATATCTACAATCGCACATTATAAAGTATTTATTATGTCATCATCAAATGATACATAAGATTGATTAGACATTCTAAGCAATATCTCTTTCGAAAAAGGAATCATCCTTTATGAAAGATGAATATTTTATATAAGACACACAATAACTGTCCAACAGTTATACTAAATGTGATACAGATAGCCTAGTTATGTCCTTTATTAGATCATATCTTATGTACGAATAATAGGAGTATCTCACAAGTCTATTGGTTTTATATCTTATATAAAACTTTATATCGTATATAACAGAGACTACTCCCACTGTTTTCACGGAGTAAAGAAGACTTAGGTAAACCTTTTACCTCACAAACATCTCATTATTACTATAATAATGATAATGTTGTTAGGATATATAACACTAGAAAGTAATTTGTACGCTCCCACTAACTCTTTTATCACTTATGTATTCTATATACTTTGACAAGATCAGACAATCTGACGATATCAAAAATAGAGAACACGTATTTATGGAAGACTTATCCGAGTCTACAATAGGCTCTACAAGCTTAGCACAAAACTGCGATCTCAACAGAACACAAACTCTAGGGCCATTCCAGAATGAACTCTTCAAACAAAGAAATCACAACTGATCTCTTATCTGAATAAGTCATTCAAAAAATGCCATTTTGCATTCTTTAGTTAAAATGTACAGTTTCATATTAACATTAACCAATATATCTCTAATTGTTCATTTAGTTTGACTAGAGATAAGTTTTCTCAGAATCTACAATAGATTGCTGAGTGTAACTTTTCTCACTGTCATACTGTAAAGGTCAAACCCTTAACAAGCTCATACTGCTTTCGCTGCGCAAACAATTAGCACATATCATGAACTAATTCATAATGAAAGCTTAATCAAGTTCAAAACTTGATCGTAGTAAGCTATGAACAATCTTAGATCTATGGTTCAATGGTGAACTTCCAGAATCGATATCAAATATCGCTTCCATTATAAGTTATAGGATAATTTTCTTCAATAAGAAAACAACAGAACCATTAAGTATCAAATACTCGTAAAAGATTCTGATATCCTATTAAACTTATATAGAAGATGTATAAGGGTTGTTTCATCTTATTAATTACGTAGTTCCATTTATAATTTATCATTCTCACAGTTGACTTCAATAAGTCAAGTCTTTTCTACAATAATTAACATCTGATGTTACACGCCAAGTAATAAAACAATTTTATTACTTAGGATCGTAGAAAAGATATTCTATCAAATAGAATACAATATTCTATTAAACAGAATAAACGATAAACTTTTACTTATACCTCCGAGGTGTAAGTAATTTCCATTATATAACTATTATATAAAAGAAAGATTCAAATCTCAAACTTTTCAAGATTTGGATTTTCTACCTATACATATCATATATGTAAATGTAGAAATTAATGGAACATTAATTAAAGAGATGAATTAGTGTTACTGGAGCATAACCCCAAGAGTATTGAAACCAATTCAGTAACATTCAATATCAAACGAATCAAATCATATAAGATTCGATTGCTCCCACTACTCAATTCCATCAAGATGGAATCATGGAAGAATAATATTGAATATGAATCATATTCACTAAATAACCTTAGAACTAATTGCTTTAAATTCATACGTTTGATCGTATCAAAGATCTTTGAACAGTTCAAAGACATGTTATGAATTTTGAGGAAAGAATTCTCTAAAACCTTTAGATTGAATATATTTGAACAAGTCAAAAATGTTCAATCTACGTTTCATCAGAACGGATTGAAAGTACTTGATACTTTCAAGACTTTCAATATGTGTTCCTTCAGAAACACATAACTAAGTTATGACAATTCATCAACTAAGTTACGAAGTATAGAAAACTACCTTAAGCAATTATTATTCATTAAACTACATACATCCAATGTATCAGTTAAATAAATCTGGTGGTCCAATGACAATCATTGGTTAAACGAGATCTTAATCACTTTCCTGAATACAATATTCATTAAATGGATAAGGATATGTGGTGTGATCTAGTATCAAACCATCCTTCACCATACGGAATAAGCATCCAATGCTTAAGTGATTAAACTCATAAAGCACCGTTCTAAATTATTTACTTTACCGAATAATTTTTCTTAATGTTTATCTCTACGTCAATGACACTACTTGTTATTATAAAATATGTAACAATTGTTTATAAAGAACAAGTGACTATCCAATAGTCGCGAGTTCCGATATCAAATATCAAAACAATCGTTAACCAATATTTCAAATAACTAGACGAGAGATCTGGTATCTAATACCTATAGTTGTAGTATTTGTGAAAATCGATATTTTCTATACACAACTATACATATCTCCTTTCGTTAGCTTTTACTATTTGCATTCAACTATTCACAACAATTGTAAATAACTGATTAGCAAATTGTGTCAGACACATTACCTCTAAAGGTAATTAAAGCTTAGAAACGTCATTACTAGATAAACAAATACCTAATAGGGCTTTCTTAATGCCAGTCAAGAATCTCGAGACATGAACTAATTCAAGTCAATTCTTACTGCATAAGAAACTATTGTCTCTAAAGTATTATTTCCTAAAAGGGATATCTATCTAGATTATCTATTGTGACTTAGAAACTAAGTCATTAACCATCTTGATTTTAGAAGAAAATCAGATCAACAGTTCCCGATGGTCTAGACTAATCTAATAATATCCTTGTCTAATAGTATCTAGAACCTATTCTAGAATAACTGCAACCAAGAGTCTAGTCAGATAACATATCAAAATATGTGTGCAGTAAATAAAAGTTTAATTCTATATAAACAATAGAATAAGGAAACAAATAAACGACAATTTCTATAATAATACACACTGCCAAAGTTATGGAATATTTTAAACTTAGCAGTGCCTCCCACTATTTTACGTAATACCGTAATCCCCAACGGAAAAATGAGAATTCAATAATTAAATCCAATTCCATAATGGGAAGAGGACCCCATGAATATATTTCGACTCACAGCAGAGGCACGGTCTCGCCTACGTATATTCACATGTAGACAACTAATTGTCAATCACTCACTAGTGACTCCGAGGTTCCGGTCCTGGTCGTTTCCCGTTGTCGCTGCGAAGGCAGGCCCACAAGGAGACGTACCAAGGTTAAACTCGTCAATGATAAACTCAAGTTACTTGCGTAACCCTGACAGCTAGGGCACGTTCAGGATTCCGCTTTCGCTTGAATTTATCTAGTATCTAATATACATCTGGCATAAATAAATTTCTATCGGCTACACCCTCACAGCAGAGGCACGGTCTCGGATGTAGTCAACGAAAAAATATTTATAAACCGTATTGACAAGACGGACCAAGAAACAAGTATTCCATCAAACAAGAAGGACCACTATGCTACTCAACCCGAGAAGATTCTTATTGACGTTGGTGTACCATCAATTAAGAATCTTCGGTGAGCCGTTCAGTGTTTATCCACTATAAACACCTACACGTCTATACGAGTCTCCCTAGACTCATGGTTCATTGGGATAAACCATCGGACCAAGTCTCGATATACGACATGTACTCGTCTCAACAGATTTGACTAACCGACCCATGTTAGTGAATCTTGACCAGGAACTATATTTGATAATATATATATATAGCAATGACACTTCCCAATGTCAATTACAAACTATCTTTGTAACTGTGTATTGCATTATATATTATCGGGTCTTTGTCTAATATATACATATCACTAAACCACATTTAGTTTAAATCTAATCGTAATCAGATCGAATACGTATATAAAAACAAGAGGTTCAACCACTAAGTAAGTAATATTATGGGAAAAGGGGATGTTCGTATTCATGAATCATACATAAATACGGTCCGGATTGGCACTCTGAGCACCAACCCCAACACTATACACCTACTATATTTGTCATTAGCTAATGCATTTTATGTTTTGGTATGGCCTCCACATTTATTTGCCATTGAAAGAAAGCATTAGAAGCTTAATGACAAGGTCATTGTCTTTAACTTATCATTTTTCATGCTTTAGTATGGCATTCACATTTTTATGTTGGCCATTGCAAGAAAGCATTAGATGCTTCATGACAAGGTTAGTTGGCTTGTGTAAGAGAATATAATCTCTACCATTTCTCTCACTTCTAAGGTTAACATTTTGCAAACATTCACACAAGTGTTGTGAGAAAGAAAAGAGAGAAAATAGAGAGAGTTCAAACATTCACAAGTGTTGTGAGAGTGTTTGAAATTCCTAAAGCCAAACACCAATTGTGACATCTTGATTCTCTAAATCATTTAGAGTTTAATCTTTGTGAGTGAAGCCCACACTTCGGTTTGTTGATTTCGAGTCATAGTTTGGAAGATCGAGTGGTTGATCCACGTGTTGGACAACAAAAGATTAATTTCGGCTACTACAACAAAGGGAGAAGGCAAATAAAATTTTAAAGATCCATACCGGACCAGGTGCCACCACAAGCAACTTCCGCCACGCTAAGGAATGTCATTTCCTACAGGAAAGACGTACTAAAATATAGCTGGGACCCCAATGCTCCTTGAAATGACTGCCAAAACTTAGATGTGAACTGAGAGCTCAGATCAGAAATTATTGAGATAGGTACACGATACAACAACATTATCTCTTCCAAATATAGTCTGGCATACTGGGTAACTGTATAGTTTGTCTTTACTGGTAGAAAATACGCAGACTTGCTCAACCTGTCCACAATCACCCATATAGAGCCATACCCTTTTGGGGTACGTGGAAGCCCAACTATAAAATCAATACTAATCTTTTCCCATTTCCGTTCAAGAACATCTAAGCTTTGCAGCTTCCCTGTCAAGTGAGACATTTTGCAACAAACTCTGCTACATCCTTTTACATACCATCCCACCAATAGAGATCTTTAAGATCATATTACATTTTAGTAATTCCAGGATGTATGGTATATGATGAGGTGTGAGCTTTCTCCAATAGTGAACGTCTCAATTCTTGAGCTGGGGGAACCATGATCATGTGTTGCTTCCTTAGGAGACCCTCACTGTCTATGTAATACTCATCATCTGCCTCTTGCTCCAATCTACCTCTGGATGCCACCTTTCAACCGGAAAATTAGCTAAACTTCCTATGGATTTTCTCTCAAAGCATATGCTACTACATTAGCCTTGCCGGGGTGATACTGAATTGAACAATCATAATCCTTTAGCAACTCAATATATCACATCTCTCTCAAATTAAGATCCTTTTGGCTCTGGATGTATTTGAGACTTTTATGGTCAGTGAAAATCTCAAACTTCTCACCATACAAGTAATGCCGCCATATCTTCAAAGCAAATATTATCGCTACCATCTCTAAATCATGAGTGAGATAATTCTGTTCATATGGCTTTAACTGACTAGATACATATGCAATAATGTAGGACATAGAAATAGGTGACGCTGTCCCGGGCTTGTAGCCCGGTCGGGAGTACAGAGTAGCCCGCGGAGGACTATACCGGAGAAATAAAATGGAGTCGCCACCCAGTGTGAAATGGGAAATGATTTAAGGCCGCACTCACCCCTCGTAAGGGAAGACCTCAGACCGTTGGGTTCAGAATGGTCCATTACTTATGCCACTTATAATGAACGGATTCGAGCAATAATATAACCAAGTCTATGCAACATACACATGCAAGAATAGCTAATATCTAAGTATGCACACATACGAATAAACAAAATAAAAGCGAGCACGCGATCTCATGAACATATCAAATGGATAAATACGGAATAATAAATCAACAATAAACGAAAATAAATGCAGAATATTAAATATGTGACCAAATAATTTGGCCTTTTTCAATGTAAGACTTTGCATGCCTGGTTGGACGTATTCCACGTCCAACCAAGCATGCCGTTTCCAAGACGACAAAATAAAATATAACAAATGGTGCCCTCATGTCTTACCTTTTAAGTCGTTTCTCGGGAGTGCGTTGGGACGTCGCAGGAAGGGTTAGCGTTTCCACTATTTTCATTGGTTTACTGTTTTCGCTCGCCGTTTTCTCTGTTTCCACTCGCTGTTTCCTCTATTTTCACTCGCTATTTTCGCTATTTCCACTCGTTGTTTTCTCTATTTTCACTTGTTATTTCTGCTCGTTGTTTCTTCTGTTTCCACTCGCTGTTTCCTCTATTTTCACTCACTATTTTCGCTGTTTTGGGCTGCTATTTTGGGTTATTTTATGGATTATTTTCAGGGGTGATTTTGGTCAGTTTTGGCAGTATTTTAGGACTGGTTGGGGGTTGTTTTAGAGACTGTTTCGGTGAGGGCAGAGGGCTGATTTGTGTTTGTTGTTTGGCCGTGAATGGATAGTTTACTCACGTCCAGATGGCTTCAGGTTTCACGCCCACGCTGATTGTTTGTACGTGGAACCTGCATGCATGGAAGGTCAAGAGCGCTTAGGGTTGGGTTCACGGTAGTTTGGGTTTTGTTGTTTATGTGTTGAAGGTGGGGTCTGTGTGAGGGTTTATGGACTTGTTTGATCGTGCAGTGATGAGGTGAAAGGTTGGTTATGGGGGCGTGAAGTTTATTATGTGTGTTGATGCGTTTAGATGAGTTTGGTAGGTTGGTGAGGGTTGTTATTTTGTGCGTTGAGGGCTCACGTAGAGGGCAGGCTCGCTGGCTGTTTTGTTGCTCAGTTTTCGGTCAGGGGGTGAGGCAGTGTGGCAGTGCTGCTAGGGGACGTGAGGGCTACTTATGTGTGTGACGTGTGTTAGTAAAGTATCGTGCGTGAGTGAGGGTTGCTTTGCCGAGAGTGAGGGCTGTGAGTGGAGAAGGATTTATATTTGTCAGTGTGTGGCTTATCTGTGTGGCTTGTTTCAGTAGGTGGAGGCTTATGGGCTTATTTTTGTTTGTTTATGACGTGAAGCTGGGTTGGTGAGGAGTTTATTGGCTGTGTATTTGTGATCGGTGTGGGAGTTGCATGCATGGGGTTATGGAGGGCAGTTTTAGTGAGAAGTGTTGAAGGGTACGTGGGTTGTGTTGAAGGGTATGTGAGTTGTGTTGAATGATGGCAGTTTAGCATGGATTGAAGGCGGGCTGGATGAGGGGCTGATGCGTGAAACAAGGGAGTGAGTGAAGCTAGAGGATAAGAGAGTGCTGAGCGAGAGAGCTGAAGTGTGTTTGTTTGTTGAGAGAGGCGAGAGAGATGAGGGAAAGAGGAGATGGCCGAAAGTTGTGTGTATGGAGCAGTTTAAGTGGCTAGTGTTTCATTGTTTCCATGTTTGCCGAGAATGAGCAAAGAAGAGAGAGGTTAGGGTTCTTTACATGTGCATGTGAAAAGTGAGCGACGTGAATGGCTTCAGGGTTTCTTTTTGTTTTGTTTTTATAATGGAGAAGGTTGAGGTTGGTTGGAGGCTTTTATTTAATGGTTTTGTTATTTGGTGAGGGGTTGGATAATTTATTAGGGGCAATTATTTGATAATGGTTTGCTATTTTTGTTGAAAAGAGGTGAAGGGTTATTTAATGGATTTGTTTCTTTGTGTTTGTGTGGGTGTTGTTCATGTGGGGTGTTTGGCTTTTGGGGTTTGTCTTGTTTGTTTATTTGTGATTTATTTATTTGTTTATTTGGACGTGAGGTGGAGGAGTTGCTTAATTGATTTGTTGCCTTTTGTTTGTGTTTTGTTGAATTGAGAGGCGTGAGGTGTCTTTTTATGTGTTTGTTGAGCAAAGTGAGGTGTGTCTGTGGTCTAAGTTAGTGCGTGGTGCATGAGGTTTTGACGTGCATGGCTAGAAGTTGAAAGGGCACATGTATGAGAGACGAGGGAGGTTAGGATAGGCGTGAGAGAGGAGAGTCTAAGGTGTTATTTTTAAGGTTTAGGCTGGGGATAAATTTTAAAATAGGGGCCTAACGAGAAAATCCGAAGCTAAGCGAGCGAATTAAATCCAACGTGGCATTGATTTCCTGAATTCCCTTCCGACATCCATTTCCCGTGACTTCCGCAACTTAAAAGGTAGTGCCTCCGCCTTATATGCAAAAATACAGTGCCTACAAAAAACTTTCCCTCTCTGCATCAATACACATCCCAGTATACACCACAAACCCTCATGATCCCGTCGGCAGGGCTAGAGCAGGAGCGGTAGTCAATCGCCATTTAAGTTCATAGAAACTCTTCTCACAAGCATCTGACCACTCAAACTTCACATTCTTCTATGTCAGTCGTGTTAACAAGGTAGCTATTTTGGAGAAATTCACTACGAACCTCCTATAACATCCTGCTAAACCCAGGAAGCTACGAATCTCTGTTATACTAGCAAGTCGATGCCAATTTTGAATAGCTTCAATATTTTGAAAGTCTACTCTAATTCCTTCTTTTTATACTACATGCCCCAGAAATGCAACACTAGATAGCCAAAAATTGCACTTAGAGAACTTGGCAAACAGCTTGTGTTCCCTCAATATCTGTAGTACCTGGTGCAAATGCTCTGTGTGCTTCTACTCACTACGTGAATACACAATAATATCATCAATGAAGACTATCAAAAATCGATCTAGAAAGGGTATGGATACCATATTCATCATATCCATAAAGGTCACGGGGGCGTTAGTCAAGCCAAACGACATCACTAAAAACTCGTAATGTCCATATCTAGTCCGAAAGGCTGTCTTCGGAAAATCACTCTTCCTAATCTTCAACTGATGATACCCTGACCAAAGGTCGACCTTTGAAAAATATTGCACCCCCTGTAGCTGATCAAATAAATCATCAATCCGCGGTAACGGATACTTATTCTTGATCGTCACCTTATTCAATTGTCGGTAGTTTATACACAACTGAAGCGTTCCATCTTTGTTTCTTACAAATAACACCGGAGCACCCATGGAGACACGTTGAGGTGAATGAAACCCTTGTCCAATAAGTCTTGCAATTGTGCCTTCAATTCCTTGAGTTACGCATGGGCCATTCTATATAGAGGAATCGATATAAGTTGTGTGTCTGGTACTACATCTATACATAACTCAATCTCCATATCCTTCGATAATCCTGGTAACTCCTATAAAAAAAACATCAGGATACTCCCTGACCACCAGAATCTACTCAATGCCTTTTGCTTCCACTATATTATCTGTCACATAGGCCAAGTAACCCATGTTTTTCCTACGAAGGAGCTTAAACACTTGCACCGTCGATATCAAGTTATGAGATACTACACTTCTATCCCCTTGATAAACTTTAACTGATTGGTCGGGAATGTGTAAAGTAACAGTCTTTTCTCGGTAATCTAATACTGCATGATGCGTGGCTAACCAATCCATCCCCAAGATGATATCAAAACCCAAAATACTCAACCCTACCAAATCAACGTAATACGTGTGTCCATGATGAGCAGAAAATATATCAATATTTACCGCCCATTTTACTTAATATTTTGTATAGTTTCTCGAGTTTTGTGAATATTTTGATGTGTTTTGTGTTATTTTGTAGATAAATAAAATATCAGGGATCATTGGAATCAAATTGGGGATAAAACGGTGAAAAATGAATGAAAATGGCAAAATGGAAAATTCACGCATCGCGACGCACAAACCTTCTGCGTCGCATCGCACCTCAATTATTGAACTACCCATACACATCATCACGTGCGTCATCATCAGGTTATCATGATGTCAGCACAATAATTCACTCCACCGACACAAGTCATCACTTGTTTCATCATGATGTCAGTGTTGCGACGCCAAGCCTTCACGCGTCGCGACGCCGAGCCAATAATGTAGTCTATCGACAGCCGCCATTCACTATAGAGTGCGTCGCGACGCAAAGCCTTCATCCGTCGCGACGCGGACCGATTTTGGAGCCTATAAATAAAGGCTGATTTCATTTGAATTATTCACACTTTCTTCTGGGGAATTTCCTTACAATACTAAGAATAGAGTATCTTGTTTGTTTAATTTCAGTTTTCTTGTATTAATTTTTATTTTAAGCAATAAATCTTTCTTTGTTTTACTTCAAAGTATAAGTAGGTAACTTCTTTCTGCTGGGGTAAAGGTGAAGCTTTTATTTAGATTAATCTCTCTTAGTTATAATATATAAATTATTTTAAAACCTGACTTAATTGGATACCGCCTTATTGGTCGGTTGAATTTAATTAAATTAATTTTAACCTGACTTAATTGGATACCGCCTTATTGGTCGGTTGGAATTAATTAAAATCTGACTTAATCAGGATACCGTCTATATGGTCGGTTCGTAATATAACACAAATTTATATATTATAATAATGAAGATTTCTAGATTTGAAATAATAAAAGTGGATCCCCAAACCCCAATATTTTATTTTATTATTGTAATTTTTATCTTTTTAGTTTTCAAATTTGTTTTATAATGTTTAATTTATTTATGTCTTTAGTAATCCTAGATATGTGACGTTGTCTAGGGTTGTGATGAAAATCAATATCAATGATTTAATAAGTTGACTTTTCTTATGTCTTGTGTGGTGTACAGGTTTATTTATTGAGTCTAGTTCTTAATGCTTCTTGTTAATTGGCCACTAATAAGATTGATTTGGTAAACTTAAAATAAACTTGGAAAATGGATTTTAGGTTTAATTGTAGACTCAATAGCTCACGATCTCACATTCACCTTAGAGATTTCCTTCCAGGATAAGAATATACCTGTCAGGCGTGGGTAACCATAATTGGAACTTAATCTTAATGAATTCAGAGTTTCTTGGTTAACATAGAAATATAATTAATTATGTTACTTTGGGTGTTTGTATCTGACCATCGGAAGATGCTTTTGCACATTTTCGTATTCCAGGTTAATAACTGATATATTACACAAACATAAGATAATCACGTCATCTTTAGAAAATATTGGAAGGATTCACAACCCTAGATAGTTTTATAATATTTATTTTTCCTTTAATTCACCTTTGCACAATTTTAATTACTAGTTTTTTTAGTTTAAATCACCGTCCATCCAACAAACAATTTTAATTAGATACTTGTAGAATTTTAACTTCAATAAAATACGTGTGACATCAAAACATGCATTCAGATGATACAGTAATCAGTTCAGTGTGGGGGAAGTGCAACTGAAGATCATAATGCCCACATCAGTAACTTCCTGGAAGTTTGTGGCATATTCAATTACAATCGAGCGGCAGAGGAAGCAATGCGACTGCGTGTGTTCCCATATTCCTTGAAAGACAGAGCGCTAAGGCTTGGCTCCATTCATTACCAGTAGGTTCCATCACAACTTGGAACACTCTTGCCACCAAATTCCTTGCAAAATACTTTCCCCCAGCTAGAACATCAAAATTGAGAAATGACATCACATCTTTTGTGCAACATGACTCAGAATCTCTTTGCGAATCATGGGAAAAATACAAAGAATTGCTCCAAAAATATCCTTACCATGAAATTACAAAGTGGCTTCAAGTCCAAACCTTCTACAATGGACTTTCTAGACTAATGAGAACCACAATAAATGCTGCTGCTGCAGGAGCTTTAATGGAAAAATGAGAAGATCATGCCTGAGACTTAATTGAAGAAATGGCAAACAATAATTCCTTGTGGCCCACAGAAAGGAGTATTGACACGCTCAAAAAGTGGTCTTTTACTCCAAAGTATAAGAGTGTCGAAGTAATAAAATAACCCGGTAAGTCCGGGGTCGATCCACAGAGAAGAGATTTAGCAAAATAGAATGATGAGCAGTGCGAAAAAGAAAAGTTTGATTTGTTGAAGTAGTTGTTGATTAGATTTAAAATGCAATAATAAAATGAACTGCTGGAGTTAGAGGATCCACTTTTAGCCTTTGAACTTAGAAATCTCGCTTAAGTATAATATAGAAATTACCATTTACCCAATTTATTTATCTCAAGAATTAATTATGCTAATATAAAGAACCAGCAAAAAGGCGGTAGTCATTTATGTCAATAATTAGTCATGCCAATGTACTAAGTATGCCAAAAATATAAAACTAGCCATAAAGGTGGTGATACCGTTTGTCTATAACAAGTCCTACCAAGGTACTTAATTATGCCAAAATCGTATAAAACCAGCCATAAAGGCGGTAGAAAGATAAAACCAGCCATAAAGACGGTAGAAAGATAAAACCAGTCATATAGGCGGTAGCAAGATAAAATCAGCCATAAAGGCGGTAGAAAGATTGTCGATAATTAATCTAGATCAAGTTTTAATCATTAGATTTCAATTTATTTATTATAATAAAAGCGAGTTTAATCTTAGTTTTCATTATAAAAGCTTCATCCTTACCCCAGTAGAAAAGAAATTAGCTACTCATTTTGTAATTAAACAAACTCGTAATTTTAATACTGAAAGAAAAAAACATTTAAAAAAGCTTTAAGTAAATAAACAAACAAGACACTCTCTCTTCAAGATCTACAGAGGAATCCGGAAAGAAAATATGAAAATTTCTTCTGTTGGAAGCTTCAATTTATAGGCAGATTTTGGTCAATGTGTCGCAAAGCAAAGGCTTCACGCGTCGCGACGCAAGTGCCATGATGGGGACACGTGTCAAGGTTCGCTGCTGTCTTCATTTTATTAGGCACGTTGCGACGCCAAGGCGCCACGCATCGTGACGCTAAAGTAAAATTTCCATTTTTGCCCTTTTCCAAGTCTGGTTTGTCCTGTCGAGCTTCCGAACAGTATTTTACCTATCAAATAACATAAAATAGCATAGTAAGAACATTCAAAGCATGATTTAAAATATTATTTCATAAATGTGTCAATTGAAGGGGATTAGTGAAACTATAAGTGTAAAAATGATTGACTTATCGTATAATAACTATGCACTTTTTAGTATTCATCACACCCCCAACCAGCTTATTACTAGTCCCTAGTAATTCAAGCGAAATCTAAAAGTAGAAATTCTTATCAAAGTCAACAATTGTTTTCTTTCTTTTTAAATGATCAAATAAATGACTTCTTCTGTACTATTTACCATTCTTCCATATACTCATAAAAACAAGGTATTAATCAAATATTATGCCCACAATATCACATGTATTTGTTGAAAAGAAAGTAATATTTTTGTCCTAAAATTATATTAGAGTTTACAGATTTTGGCAATGAAAGTTTCTTTATAAACATATCTTCAATCTATGTATCGAACTTTAGGCCAGTGGTTCCCAAACCAGTTGGTTTTAGGGCACTAGGTGTTAAGACACCCCTACAGACTTAATTGCTCGGATCTCAGATAAAAAAGTTTCCAAAACAAATCTTCAATCCATGTATCGAACTTTGGGCCAGTGACTCCCAAACCAGTCAGTTTTAGGGCACTAGGTGTTAAGACACCCCTACGGACTTAATTGCTCGGATCTCAGATAAAAAAGTATCGGATTCCCTTAAGCTTTCTTTTTAACCCTTGTAACAAGCTTTGGGCCTGTAATTCCCAGACCAGTTGGCCTTAGGGTACTAAGTGTCAAGACACTCCTACGGACTTAATTGCCCAAGTTAAAAAGGCTACGAAAATGAACTTTATTCAAAATCCATCTTTTTTATTTGTATAAATATAAATTTCATTGTCTTTAAGTGTTACCTCCAACGGACTAGAGAACTGAATATTAAAAATTTTCATTTACCACACATGATCATATGTTACCATGTTGTTGATAATATATGTCAGATTATCATATAAAGATCAAATTTAATCAATGTTATGGAGAATTCATAAATTTAAATGATTCAAAAAGAAAGGAACGATAAATAACTTGTTACGAATTATATTGAGATGCGTCTCAGGAGTGAAAATTCCTTACACAACCACCTCTGAACAACAATTCCACTTGGTTTAGAAAACGAATTTGTTGTTACTTTGTGTGTATATATATGGATATATAGTCTTACACACAAAATAACAACAAAGTTCAAACTTTTTTTTTGAAACATGAAAATTATCTAGTAAAACATGTAAATTATCTAGTAAAACTATCATCTCCCCCCAACCAAAATGAGAAATTGTCCCCATTGTTTAAAGAGAGAGAAATAGAATTTAGAAGATATCACCTGGTTATTGCGGAATTGATAGTTACAGCTACAACTAAAGATTACAGATTAAGGTCCAGGTTTACTTTTCGCTTTTTGCCACGATCGTTACCAGACCAATTCAACTTGGAAAGAATAGGGTCGATTCTTGGTTCAAAAGCTAAGAGTTGGTCAATTAAATCACCGGTTTTTCTTACAGTTAGGAAAATATCTCTTACCGGTTTTGAAATAAACCCATTTCTTTTGGCATCTTCAAGGAATACAAAAAGAAAATCGAAAAATCCATTAACATTAAAAAGCCCAATAGGTTTTTGGGGAATATTCAAGTTTGCCCATTATGCAACTGTGAATATTTCCTCCAACGTTCCTAGCCCACCTGGTAAAGCAATGAAAGCATCAGCATGATTGATCATTTCAGTGAGTCTTTCATACATACCTGGGACAATACATTCCTCTACATTTGATTTTCCGATGATGTTGTCCTCTATTAAGGGTTTTGGGATGATCCTCAAAACTTGACTGCCACCTTCTTGTACAACTTTTGAAATACACCCCCATCAATCCAAGATTGCCACCGCCATACACTAAGTGCATGTTTCTATTTGCCATAACTCTACCCAATTCTCTTACACCCTCAACAAATTCCGGTTTAGTTCCAGAGCTAATTCCAAAAAACACACAGATATTAGTGAATCGTCGTTTCGAAGTTGTCTCCATTTGTGTTATCTCCCTTAGCTAGATATGTTAAAGAGAGAGAAGTGACGAATTGAATTTATAGATCCTGAAAAGTGGGAGTGATAAATGCACTAATACCTGCAAAATGATAATTATTAGGAAAATAGATCGTGAACAAAAAGGTTAGATATTGTCGGCAAAAAAGTAAATCAAAACAGAAATTTAAATTAAAGGAAATCAACGCAATAATATATACTGGTAGTTGTGATTGTGGCTCACATCTTCCTCTGGTTTTACGTCTAGTAACGGCTTAAACGCCCTCTATGGGTCGGGGATAGGCTTCTTATCCAACTTTCTTATAAATTGGCAAACAAGGTCTTTTAAAGTCAGATTCCCGAGACTGTAATGTTGTTTTTCTTTTTGAAATTGTGTGTGTAATATGTGAATTTCACGATGAACATATCCACTAGGATGCGTCTCAAGAGTCAATGATATATCATTAAAAGGCTCTTTACTCAGTCCATCTCTAATGAATTGGATTTTATCTTCGCGATTATCAGACACCATTCCTAAAGAACAACAACGAGTGTTGCACGTACAGCGTGCACACTTATAACAAACACCTAATTGTTTAGCTCTACGTTTTGTAGAATATGTGCTTTTCCCTGAACCAGACATGTAAAGAATGAAGGAGTCAGGTGACTCACCTGTCAAGCAAACTCTTGCCTCAATTACCCAACGAATATCATAAGGAATACCATGAATCATAAGAAGTCTAATTCTTTCTATGTGTGTTTTGTAAATTTTTGTCAGAGCATTTTGGGGAAGAGAAGGAAAATGTTTGCTGAGGTTTGCGAGAGTTTCTTCCATGCTTTGGTTTGTAGGGTATCATTAATTTTAGGAAACTGAAATAACCGACTTTGAGTCACAGAGTACCGTTATCTGCTGCTTTACCGGGGTGTGAGATAAAAATTAAAAAAATATGCAAAACTAAGAGAAATGGAAATTAGAGAAATATTAACAGAAAAAAAAAACTACATCAATCAAGGTTTATTGGGTTTGACAGGAAAAAAGTTCCTTTAAATTTTGAGCACTCCAAAAAAGGTTTCAGACGTTGTCTATTTACTTTAAATACATCACCATCCCTAGGATTTTCAATGTCAATTGCCTCATATGGATAAACATGTTTCACAATAAATGGGGCGCTCCATTTGGATTTTAATTTTCCAAGAAATAAATGAAGACGAGAATTATAAAAGCAAAACCTTTTGATCAACTTCAAATGTTTTTCGTGAAATTCGACTATCATAAAAGGCCTTAGTTTTAGCTTTAAGAATTTTTTGTATTCTAATATGAATCATTCCTTAACTCTTCAAATTCATTTAGTTGCAATTTACGTTCATGACCAGCATTTTCAATGTTTGAATTAAATGCTTTAATAGCCCAAAATGCTTTATGCTCAAGTTCTACAGGCAAATTACAAGGTTTTCCATAAACTAGACGATAAGGGGACATTCCCAAAGATGTTTTGAAAGCTGTTCGATATGCTCAGAGTGCATCAGTTTGTCGAAGAGACCAATCTTTGCGATTTGGGTTAATCGTTTTTTCTAAAATTTATTTAATTTCCCTATTTGCTAATTCAACTTGTCCGTTTGTCTGGGTGATAATAGGTGGAAACTTTATGTGTGACTCCGTACTTTTTCATTAAGGATTCAAAGGGTCTATTACAAAAGTGTTTACCTCCATCACTTATGATGTCCCGGGGAATTCCAAATCGACTCAACATGTTTTCTCTTAAAAATTTGATCACAGTTTTTTTGGATAAAGTAAGTATATTAACCAAAAAAAACTATACAAGAGCAAATGGGCATACCCCAGACCACTAGAGAGGACAGGCCCTCCTAGAATAAAAGCCGAAAGGCAACAAGCATAATAAGATCAAAAGAAGATGTCATCGGGCAAGTGTCAGGAGAGGTGAAGCCATTTATTATCATAAGATGGCTTCACCTTCCGCAAAGAGCTAGCACGAGTCCGAACATCAAAACCAATGTCACTAAAAAGAACAGAAACATGGCGAGGAGGCCCATCATGGGTGCGGGCATTCCTCTCCCTCCAGATATGGTAAACAGAAGCGGCGAACGACACCCAAATAAGAAAATGACGTAAAGATCCATCGGTAAACTGATTCATCCACTCAACAGTCTGAAGCCAATCACGAGATCTCCAATTTATCCCACACAAAGCCAGTATAGTCGACCAGACTCTCGAGGAGAAATAACACTGGAAGAAGAGATGATCAATATCCTCTCCTGAGCAACCACAGAGGATACAATGCGAGCAAGCAGAGATACCAAATCTCATCAGAAAATCCTAGGTACAAAGGCCTCCATGGATAGACAACCAAAACAGAAAGGAATGGCGGGGGATAGCCTTCTGAAACCAAACAACTTGAGACCAATGCATCAATGGACCCCTTGTCCACATAGCATTCCAGACACTATCCACTGAAAACCTCCATCTACTGTCTTCCTCCCAAACCAGCTCATCCTCTCTCATACTAGAAGGATCCAGTAGATGAGACCAGGTCAAATCAACAAGGGCATCAAATCTCGAAGGGGGCCAACGCCAAGAAGAATCGGAAATAATGGAAGCTATTGTAGCCATCCTATCAAGACCAGAGTCATAAATCACTCTCTCACCCAACGTATCCACAATCGGACCAAGATGATGCCAATAATCAAACCATAATAATGTCTTTTCACCATTCCCTATCCTAACTCTCGTCCTCCGACAATCAAAGATTTCGATGACAAGGATGGGATTTAAAGGCATCATGTTTCTTTTTGAAATAGATCCCAACTTTTAACAGTTTTCACAAGTTTTGCAGAAAGTGTGTGTGTCTTTAAAAATGGTGGGCCAATAAAATCCACTACAAGATTTTTGCAGCGGTTTTCTTAGATGAAAAATGACCTCCACATGCTTCTAAATGACAAAACTGAATAACACCACTTATCTCACTATCTGGTATGCATCTTCTGAAAATCTGATCAGGGCAGCATTTAAACAGATATGGATCATCCCAATAGAATCTTTTGACTTCGGTAAAAAATTTCCTCCTATCTTGTTGGCTCAAGTCTGGTGGTATCTTTCCTGTTGCAAGAAAATTGACAATATTAGCATATCAAGGCATTATGTTTACAGAAAATAAGAATTCATCGGGAAAATAATCATTGTGGGAGTGGTATCAATTAGTGACTCGTTTGTGAGTCTTGATAAATGATCTGCAACCATGTTCTCTGCCCCTTTCTTGTCTTTGATTGTGAGATTGAATTCTTGAAGTAACAAAATCCATCATATTAATCTTGGCATGGCATCCTATTTAAACATCAAATATCTAACAGCAGCATGACCAGAGTAAACAACAGTTGAAGAACTGATTAAATATGATCGAAATTTATCCAATGCAAATATTACAGCAAGTAGTTCTTTTTCTGTGGTAGTATAATTCATTTGTGCACTGTTTAAAGTTCTAGTTGTGTAATATATTACATACGGCTTACCTTACTTTCTCTTCCTAGCACTGCACCAACTGCATGATCACTAGCATCAAACATTAGTTCAAAAGGCAAGAGCCAATCAAGAGATTGCATAATAGGAGCAGAAGTCAAAAGACTGATAATTGTTTCAAATGATTTTTGACATTCTTCTGTCCATTCAAATATTGCATCTTCTTACAAGAGGTTACATAAGGGCCTGGATATGGTACTAAAGTTTTTAATGAACCTCCTATAAAATACCGCATGTCCTAAAAAAGAACGAATGTCTCTGACTGTTTTTGGTGATGGTAATTTAGAAATTACCTCTATTTTTGCCTTATCACCTCAAGACCTTTAGACGACACAACGTGTCCTAAAACAATTCCTGAATTAGTCATGAAATGGAATTTTTCCCAATTTAACACAAGTCATTTTCTTCATATCTTTTCAAAACGTTTTCTAGATTATTCAAGCAATTATCAAATGAATTCCCAAAAACAGTGATATCATCCATAAAGACCTCCAAACAGTGTTCAACCATCTCACTAAATATGCTTAACATGCATCGTTGGAATGTTGCAGGTGCATTACAAAGTCCAAAAGGCATTTTCCTAAATACAATTGTTCCAAAAGGATATGTGAATGTGGTCTTTTCCTGGTCTTCTAAAGCAATGAGAATCTGATAATAACCTTAGTAACCATCAAGAAAATAATAATATGAATGTCCAACTACTATTTCTAAAATTTGATCAAGAAATGGTAATGGAAATTATTCTTTTCTAGTTTCGTCATTTAGTTTTCTATAATCAATGCACATGCGCCAACTAGATGAAATGCAAGTTGGGATTAATTCTCGTTTATCATTTTTTAAAACAGTAATTCCAGATTATTTTGGTACAACCCGTGTAGGACTTACCCACTTACTATCATAAATAGGATAGATAATGCATGCATCAAGAAGTTTAAGGACCTCTATTTTTACTACTTCTTTCATGTGAGAGTTTAATCTTCTTTGGGGTTGACGATATGTCCTAACATTTTCCTCTAAGTGTATTCGGTGTGTGCAGATTAATGGATTAATACCTTTTATGTATTTTAAAGTCCATCCAATTGCCAGTTTATGTTCTTTCAACACATTTAAAAGTTTACCTTGATCGCTTGTGAGAGAAGAAGAAATTACCACAGGGTAAGTTTGATTATCCTATAAAAATGCATATTTCAGTCCTTCTGGCAAAGCTTTTAACTCTAAATTGGATGCTTCTTCGGGTTTTCCTTCTTCAAATATTCCCAGTTCTTCCAAATTTTGAATCTTTCCACCGTATTCCAATACCTGTGTAGAATCAAGTAGAAAATCATCAGTAATATCTGAATCTATTTGCGCAATTGACTCAACAAAATTAGCAGTAAAAAATTCCATTGGATCAGATAAACTCCCCTGAATATGCTCATCCACAATAGGTTCAATTGATTCCACATTTTCGCTTTCATAATCTTCATCATATGAATGTTTGCACATGTTGAAAATATTTAGCTCAATGTCATGTTGCCAAAAGAAAGATTCGTGATTTCATTCCTGCAATTAATTAAAGTGTTAGCTGTTTCTAAAAATGGGTGACCAAGTATTACAGATATTGGCTTATAACTATCTGCCACAAGTTGTGTTTTAAAATAATAAAATCCACATGATATATGAATTTATGGATTGCAATAACACATCTTCCACAATTCCTTTTGGTACCTTAACTGATCTATCGGCAAGTAAAAGAATAGTTGAGGTTAGTTCATCTCACCGATATTAAGTTGTTGATAACGGTATAGTTTTATATATTTGGGTATTGGATACTCATGTAAGTGTAATATGAGGTTCTGTTTACCGATGGTACGGAAACAGCTTCGCTCTGGATAGACCCCTCAGAATCCCATTGGTAGTATGACTATGTGTCTATGGGAATCCGAATCAGGGTAGGTGTATTTGGTCTTAATCTGAGACTTGTATCGCTAATACTTGTGACAATCAATATACTTTGGTTTTGGTCGTCCGGGGCTTTAACAGGTTCTATGTATGCCTCTTCTGGGTATACTGAGAATCGTAGTGTATTGGGAGTGATGTCAAGAAGGAAATATCACTTCAGTCATATGGAGATGATGATCACGTAGGGATCTAGAACCGGTACTCTATAGTGCTATAGCCATCGGGAAAGTATGACTAGGTCATGACTTTCCGATCATAAAGAGACTAGTTGCTAGTGATCTGATATATGCTTCGTACGGGGCAAACACAACTCCAGCCCCAGGCATAACATGTGACATCCAATACTGGATCATAATACGCAATACTATGTATATTACGCCTGATATAGATTATATATATTCCTTAAAAGAATATTTTTGGAGAATTGGGTAGACATGGTGTTTTGCTAGAAGCCAACCATAGCTTGTAAATCGGTAGGAACCTGGTACCGGGTACGCACGTGTTTGGATAGTCCGATGACCATATTTACTGCCAATATATCCAAGGATCTCTTGGGTCGCCTCCCAAAGATTCACCGATGACATTTGACTCGAACAAAATTAATCTGGGATTAATTATGAGAGAGAGAAAATTATCTAGGATTAATTACGACAAGAATTAATTTGGGATTAATTCGACTAGAAGAGAGAGAACGCGATTAATTTGGAATTAATCGGTAAAAATAAATTTAATATTTAAATTAGATTTTTCTATTTAATTTATTTAATTGGGCTAAAATAATAATTTGGATATATTAAATGAAATTAGATTCAAAGTGGAATTAAAATTAGATTTTAATTCGGGCGAACGAATTAATTTAGAATTAATTCGCAAGCGACTTTCGTAATAATTTTACTAGGCATTATTATTTAATTAAATTGGATTTAATTATGTCGTAACAGAATAATTCGTTTATTCGGAATTAAACGAACCCGGGCCCGAGCGAAGTTGCGTGTTGAGTTAGCCGGCTTAAATTTTGAATTTAAAAGGTGGGGCCCACTTCACTTACATCAACATGATAGACATATGATGGAAGTGGTTAGGCTTGAGTGAAAGCTTGGCTTAACTTGTAAATTACTCAAACCAATTTTGATTTTAAAAAATGAATATATACCAACTTTGTAAGTTGACTTTTGGTTATTGTTTTTAGAAAGCAAAAATATCAAAACACAAAATCTCTCTTTCTCCCTCTAGTTCCGTGAGTTCTTCTTTCTTTCTTGAAGTTTTGTTGTAAAATTTCATGTTTACTATTAAGGAGTCAAATGAAGGTGATAGGGATACTCACCCGAGTGTTGGAAACACTAAAAGAAGGCTTGAAGCTTCCATCATCCAAGAAAAAGTTTTGAACTCAACCGATCAATGTAAGTCATCAGCAACTTATTTTGGATTTTATTCACACACGAATCACGCTTAGAGATCCCGTGGCATGTCTAGGACACTAACAAATGATATGTGTGCTTGTGTAACGTGTGTGTTTACCACCGATCAGTCCATCAACATCAACTGGACAATCCTTCACCCTCTGTGTAACCTCGATAGGATCTCCTACTGGTGTAGCTATGATGAGGGGTGAATCTAATGGCTCCGTTCCTCTACCCAAGCGGGTCACAAATACGATGATACGAAGGAATGAGTAGCACCTGAATCAAACAATATTCTAGCATGGACTGTACCAATTGATAATGTACATGTGACGATTGCATTATATGCATGAGCATCCTGAGAAGTGAAAGTATACACCATGCCCTGAGCTCTACTAATAGAAGCCTATCCTCGGTCACCCACTGTTTGTCCTCTTCCTCTTGTTGTCTGACCTCTGCCCACTACTCTTTGCTCCTTTTCCCCATACTCCTACTAGGCTTTGATTGGGTGCCGATGGAGTAGCACTGTGAGGTGACAAATGATCTACCGGAACTGGACAATCCCTCTTCAAGTGACACATATGCCTACATCGGTAATAACATCTACTCTCAAATCGATAAACTCCAGGATGAGATTGTCCACAAGTCGTACATACTGGGAAACCCCACCCAGCTGGGCCACCGATGGAGAAGAAACCGCACGAGATGTAACAGTCTCCGCAGGTCTGCGATATGAACCTCTCTGAGTCAAACCCATATATCGACGTGTAGTGGGAGGGGTTGACATTTGCTGCTGTCTACTTGGGCCACCTTGCTACGGCCTAACCCTCTCCTCTGATCTTGGCCTCTTTCGAGACTCTCTCTGTCTATCTATCTCTAACTCGCGCCTCAAATCAGAGAGCAACATCCAAGACCTGGATATAGGTGGTGGCCTTTGTGAAGTGGATGGACCGAAATAGATAATCCTGAAGCCCGTTAACAAACCTTTTCACCTTCATCTCTTCAGTACTAACCAGATGCGGGGTGTACCGAGATAATTAGGTGAACTGTCTATCATACTAAGAAACGTCATGTGGTCCCCCTAAATAACTGTTCAAACTCTCGAGCTCTAGCATTTCTAATACTCTGTGGTAGAAATCAAGACAAGAATGACGTACTAAACTCAGCCCACGTCAATGGGGGAACACCCTGTCATCAATTGTCTTAAAAAG
Organism: Zanthoxylum bungeanum; assembly: GCA_019454045.1. NCBI lineage: Eukaryota > Viridiplantae > Streptophyta > Magnoliopsida > Sapindales > Rutaceae > Zanthoxylum > Zanthoxylum bungeanum. The sequence goes on from SKCR01017978.1 coordinate 183,449, forward strand.
CCATGAACTAAATGTTGGCTACATCTCTCAACTGAACACTAACTAACTCTATCGCCGTCCTCGGTAAACATCCCAAAGCGGTATATATGTGGTCTGACTCCTCAATAAATCTCCAAGGGTCAGAGGAGGACTCTATTCCTGAGAATGTAGGTGGATGTAACTTCCGAAAGTCATGTAAATAAATTGGCAACTCCTGTCGCTGCAGTACTTGAACTGCTACTGGAGAAAGTTCATGAGGTACAGTAGAAGGTCATGCATGGAAAGCGGTAGGATCCGGTCTAGTTGGCGAAACTATTGTCTGGTGAGCCACTGAAGGTCCTATATGTGGGGATGGAACTGGAGCTATAAGATATGCGGCTCTCGGCTCTAGGTCTGGAGGCTGCTGATTTCGAGAAATCAAATGAACCAAAGCTTATACTGACCGTTAAATCTGCTGCAAACCCGCAGCTACTACATCATCAGTCTAACCCACTAGTATTCCTCTATCATCTTTTATACCACACTCAGGAGATGACGCCACTGATCTTTGGTCTAGATCTACGCCCTGGGGTGCTCTACCACGCCCGGTTCTACCTCTGAATCCGGTTCTGCCTTTAGGTGGCATAATATTTAAATAAACAGGAGAGGGAAATGATCAGTCAGATTCTTAGGAAATTTAAGATAAAAGGATAAAACATAACTCGTGACAAGGATACTAGAGAGACAGCCTCTTATATATTAGTACCCCGGGTATACTACATATATTAGACACTACTACTCTATCACTAAAGTCATTATCCCCATAAACCTGGCTCGGATACCAACTTGGTAACATCCCTAATCCCGGAAGGTTACCGGAGATGACAGATCCCACTACCACCTAAGCCACTGACTGAACTATAGAGATACTTGTTTTTTTGACTTAATAACTCTTCATTTTATCAATAGGCAAGCACACACATTTCATAAATTGTTTTACTACATAAAACATAAGAAATCATACAAAAACTGAGTTCTCTATACAATCATATACATGACATATATCAAAAGAAACCAAAGCTCAAGCTACATTGTATATGAATGTAGAGCTGAAATGATGGACCGCTATGACTAGTGACTGCAGTGCTGCTCCTATCCCCGATATGTGTCTCCAAAAGATGGATTTGGCTCACCAGCTAAAAGATCCTGCAAAACTGGAGAGTGAGGAGGGGGTGAGTCTAAAAGAACTCAGTGAGTGGAGCAAAAAAACTAGAAAACAATGTTAGAAATATTGTGTCGAAAGCTCGTGACAAGTAACTATTTTCTGGATATATAAATCTAAAATTAGTATATTTCTTTCCAAACATATATGAAAAATCATTCATAAAATCATCTATATGAAATTCTCTGAGGATCTGTAAAAAAATCTCTGACGCATGGGGATGTTACATATCGTAATCCCCTCATACGCCTAAACTAGTGGTATTGGGGAGTTACGTATCATCGTCCCCCAAGCCGCTAATCTGGAGCCAGTGTGCAAATCCATGTCATTAGGACATTACGTATCGCAGTCCCCCAATGCATGCCACTATCATGTCCCTGAATCTAGGGTCTAGAGGTGTTACGTATCGATGTTCCCCTAACCCTAAAGCCTAGGATCTAGGGGCTTTAGTATCACCGTCCCTTAGTCTTGCTCTATATGTGCACATGTTGTCTGTGTCAATCAATTCCATATCCGTCAATTAGAAGTTACCATCCGAGGTGGATTTTCCCTTATGTCTCCAAAATCATAAATTCATACTTAAAAATCATTCTTATCATCAAAACATCTCAAGTCATTTAAAATTAATGCTTTAGTAAACTTTTGATAAGCTCATGTAAATTCAAGGAAATAGAAATTTCATTTTGGAAACATAAACTTTGAAATAAGTACACCACTCACAGTACTACGGCCAGTCTAGTGTGGTTCATAGAGTAGTTGATCTTCGAGTGCCTTGATATCGATCTAATATCAAAGAAATCAATTGTTCCCTTGCAATTGATAAGAAAGAAAATGTAATACTTGATTGACATTTTATGCTTGTAACTTGACATAATACATGTACATACTCTTACATAAGACCATTAGGATGCCTTCAAACATCTTAGGGTGAAACTGAAAAGGATAAAACTGATCCTGGAAAATTAGGTCATGTGTCGCAACGCTCATAAATTAGCTGAGGCAGTGAACATCTGATGGTTCCGCTTCGCGACATAAAGGGCTATGTGTCGCGACTCCCACACCCGTCACGACGCTAAATGTTGGGCGTCGCGACTCGCATAAATTCAAAATTAAGGCAGTGAGCTTCCTCTGTTTCTGCGTCGCGACACCGGTCCATGAGCGTCGCGACGTTCAAACAAGCAGAATTGGACATAGAGCATCCTCTGTTTCGCGTCGTGACTCTAGGGGCTTAGCGTCGTTACACTAGCTCGTTTTCCATCTTCACTCTCAAATTAACACCACTCATGCCATGACAATGAGAAGTATATAAAATATCACCATCATCACCCTCTTAACACCATCTACATTCATTTCATAAACTCTAACTTAGTCCATAGTTAGAGATTTCTCAAATTGGTAGTTTCTTACAATCACTATTTTTTAACATAATAATCATCTAATCATCATCAAACTTAAGCTAGCAACGTACCAAAATCATCAAATAATCAAAACTCAATGTATCAAGATTTGGGTCAAATTTTCTTTACCTCAAACAATGATAATTTTCCACCAAGTAAGTGTTCAAGCCTTCATTTCCTTCTTCATAAACTTCTTTGGGGATGGATTGCTTAGAGTTATCTTGGAAATTTGAGAAAGGGAATGAAAATTCTCCACCTTTGTTCTCTCAACATCTCTCGACCAAGGGAAAAAATATCAAGCAATTTTTTTTTATTTCTTTCACTCTTCTTAATTTTTGTTTAAGAAATGAAAGATTTCTCTAGAGATTTAAGGATTAGAAATTGGGCCTATGAATTGGGCTTTTCTTATTTTAATTCTTTTTACTTAGGCTTACATATGTAGTAAAATTAGTTGGTCTTGTATTAAGGTTGGGCCCACTAAGTCATCTTTAGAATTTCCGCTAATACTCGGGGGAAAATTTTTATTTAAGTCGCAAAGTTACTACTCTAGTTGAGTTATGAAATTTCATATCGTTACAAGATGTGTGAAAAATTATCCACACTTTGACAACAGTCAAAATACCGGTCAATCTTGACCAAATCTCCACCTATTCATTGGGTTGGATCAATGCTAATGATATCCTGTGATGTATCCAGAGAGGATCTGTCAGTCTTGTGTACAAGATTCTGGTATCAATTTCGTGATCTTTAAAATTCATGGCTGCAGTACATTCTGAATGAGAGTTTCAAATGTCGATTGAGAGATCACGATTATGTCACGACACAAATGAATTTTACACTACAAAGATTTGATGTTCTTATCTATATCTCCGGTAAAATTTGGATAGCCTATGATGGAATGACTATATTGATATGCCAAGAACTTGACTTGCGTGGTTCAGTGTGATTATCTATGGTCGTTGTGAATGAGTAAATTATGGACACGAAATGTGTTCCATGATAGATATACCACACTGTACCAGACATGACCGCGCTGACTAGGGTGTTACAGTTACATGCTTATAAATGTGGCTAATTTTTTATTCAATTTTTTTTTGCTTGGATTTGGTACAAAATAATTAGGGTTCTGAGGGTTTCATGATTATTGGTGATTAGAATTTTGAAACTCAAATTTCGAAACTGTATTATTTGTTCATGTGTAATTAATTGATTTAATTAGTGTAATTAAATCAATTAGGTTACTAGATAATCAATTCTCATTCTATAGTGTATCTACCATTCTAAATATGCCTAGAATTATTCTCGAGCATTCCATAGGTGGTTTCTCTATTTGGTGTAATTTAATTTTGATGATAGCATGTATTTTTAGATAAATTTATAGTTAATTTATATTAATTTGATCAATTATGTAAATTAATTCTAAAGTGATTGTTTTTATGAAATAGGCATGTTTTGGATGAAATTGAGTATGCAATAAAGAGTAGAAAATACTCGTAATTTTCAAAATCGTTCCAGAAGCGTTTTGGGAATTTTTAATAAATATCATGTTATGGACAAAATCATAATTTATTGGAATTGTGATTATTTGGCCACTGTTACAGTACTCGAACTAGTGTACCAGTGCGTACAGTGTGTAGAAAATTTTCAGAATTTTTACAATCATTTCATAATTGCTTTGGGAATTTTTTGCAAAATTCCATTAAGTGCAAAATGGCTATTTACTGAAATTATAATATTCAACCACTGCTACAGTGAACGGATCACTGTAACAGTAGGTTGGTATGATTCCATGGCTAATGCGGTGGTCTGATTATCGTAGTCGGTAGATTCAGTGAATTGGTAAACCGATTAACGTGTTACCACAGAATGTATTTTCGAAAATTTTATCCAGAGTTTTTTTATGCATAATTGACCGGTGCGTAATCACACGCGTATAACGCAAGCGCACATATCGTTCAAGTAGTATAAAAAGTATTGATCCCACGAGGACTTAAAACCTAAGCTATTAATTTATGAAGCCAAATTTTTACAAGTATCTAATGGATTGATTGTTTGATTGTGTCGTGACTTTAAAATTAAAACAAGTAAAAGAAATAGCGCGAAAGTAGATTGAGGAAAATTCAATATTAATAAACTATCCATAGTTGTGAATTATTCCAATATCTTTTTAAAGATGAAGTGGTTATTTTACGTTTGTGTAATATATTAGTTTACTAACCTAGAACACAAAATTCTGCAAAAGCCTATGTCGATGATCGGATGCAAATACCCAGTGTAACCTAATTAATCATATGTCTATGTCAACCAAGTTACCTAAATTCATTAAGATTAAGCTCCAATTATGGTTACCCCCGCCCGACATGTATATGTCTATCCTGTAAGGAAATCTATATAAAGGGTTATTTATCCTCAAGTAAGATCGTGGGCTATTAAGTCTAAGGCTGAAACCTAAAATTCCTTTGTCAAGTTTATTTTAAGTTTACCAAATCAATATATTAGTGGCCAGTTAACAAGAAGCATTAAGCTTAAGACTTAATAAATAAACCTTTATATTACCTAAACTATAAATAACCTCTTATAAATCGGTGATATTGGAATTCATCACAACCCCAGATAACGGACTTAGTTACGACATATATCTAAGGCTAGTAAAAGCTTAAATAAAATAAAAGACATAAAGTAAATGCTGAAATTAAATAAAGTAAATGCTGGAAAGTAAATGCGAAAAAGTAAATGCTGAAAAGTAAATAATGAAAAGTAAATGCTAGAAATTTAAATGCTGGAAATTTAAAAATGTAAAAGTACAATAAAAGAAAATGTTGGGGGTTAAATGATTCACTTTTATCACTACTATTTTAGATATCTCCCTTAATATAATATATTAACTTTGCGTGATATTACCAACCAGCCATATAGGCGGTAACCTGATTAAGTCAAATTAATAATTAATTACCAACCGATCAATCAGGCGGTATCCTCATTAAGTCAAGTTAAAACCAATTTCAATAATTACCAACCGACCATAAGGCGGTATCCTCATTAAGACATGTTTTAAATAGTTTATATATTATAATTAAGGGAGAATAATCTAAATATTAGTAATAAAAGCTTTACCTTTTACCCTAGCAAGGGGGAGTTACCTCCTCATTACTGAAAAGTAAAAACTGAAAAGTAAAGAAAGGAAAGTACTATTGCGTAAAAGTAAATTGCATAAAGTAAAGACTGAAAAGTAAAGAAAAGAAAATGCAAATGCGAAAATTAATTACCGAAAGCTGTAAATAAACAAACAAGATACAATCTTCTTAGTATTCTTAAGGAATTACTTAGAAGAATGTATGAATTCAATTCTGAAATTTCGGCCTATATTTATAGAAAAAAATTACTTCGCGCGTCGCGACGCGTAAAGTGTGCTTGTGTCACGACGCGCCGTAGATCTTGGACGCGCGGCATGACTTTTTCCGGAGATGGTGACACGTGGCAGAGCTAAATTATTATCTCAATAATTGTGCTGACGTGGCGCTAACGTGGTGCTGACTGAATTATTGTGCTGACCTCATTAATGAAGTGGCGATGATGATTGTCGGTAGTATGTGATGATGACGTGTCTGTTGGAGTTTGCTAAGGTCCCAAGGATCAATAAACAAGCATGAAACATAAGTGAATACAACGAGGGAGTTGCAGAATACTCACATCGATCGGTCGAGCGATGCGGGAGGCAACAAAAATGAATTCTGCTCACTGTTTTGTGCGGCAGTGGGCTGCTGTTTGTTCCTCATTTTTGGCCATCAAGCTTCAAGAATCCAAGCTCCAAGCTTCGTCAAATGATTCCCGGCTCATGGGTGGACTTCCCTATCACCTTCGTATTTCTCTCGGAGTGCTAGCTCTTGATTTTTGCCTTAAAACAAAGCACTTTGCTTCTCATTTTCTTCAAGCTCTCGGCAAACTAGAAGAAACAGCCCCTCCATGGGCGTGAGAGAGAGATGAAAGAAAGAGAGAGAGTTGGTTTTGTGTAATGGAATTAAGTGTATCAACTACACAAATTTGAAAGTCAAATACCATTAATAAAATAATATTAAATGTCTTTCAAGCCATCAAATGCTTTCCATCAACTCTCATCAAGTCACATCTTTCAATCAAGTTGTCAAGTCACATCACTCAAAGTGACAAGTGATTTGATGCTTGATGCGACTAATGATTTGACGCTTGATTTGACTTGCATGCCGCACTCGAATTCGAAATGCGAATGCGCTCGCAAACAATCCCGGGCTCGGGTTCGCTAATTCCAAATTAACGAATTTTCCGTTGCGACGTAATTAATTGATTAGGCCTAGCGAAATCACTATTCACGTCGCTAACGAATTAATTCTAAATTAACTCGTTCGCCCGAATTAAAATCTAATTTTAATTCCACGTCGAAATCCAATTTCATTTAATATATCGAATTTATTAATTTATCAATTAATTCCAAATTAATAGTTATCTCTCTTTAAATGATATTTTATCCCAGATAAAATATCTCCGCAATTAATCCCAGATTAATTTTCTCTCTCATCTAATTAATCCCAGATTAATTAAAAGTGCGAGTCATATGTCATCGGTGAATCTTTGGGAAGCGACCCATGAGATCACTGGATTTGTTGGCAGTAAATTCGGTCGTCGGACTATCCGAACACGTAAGTACCTCGTACTACGTTTATACCGATTTACAAGACAAGGTTGGCTTCTAGCAAAGCGCCATGCCTACCCAATTCTCCAGAAATATCCTTACAGGAATATAAGGATCTATATCAGGCGTAGTATATGTAGTATTGTGTATGTCGATCCAGTATCGGATGATCACATGCAAGGCCTGGGGCTGGTACAGTGTCTACCCCGTACGAAGCATATATCGGATTACAAGCAACTAGTCTCTTTATTATCGGATAATCATGACCAAGTCATATTATCCTGACTGTTGCAACCTTTTTAGAGAACCAGTTCTGTATCCCTACGCGATCATCATCTCCATATGACTGGAGTGACACTTCCGTCTTGACATCACACCCAACACACTATGATTCTCAATATACCTAGCATAGTCGTACACAGAACCTGTTAAAGCCCTGGACGACCGCAACCAAAGTATATTGATTGTCGCAAGTATTAGCGGTGCAAGTCTCAGGTTAAGACCAAATACACCTACCCTGATTTCGGAATTCCATAGACACTTAGTCATACTACCAATGGAATTCCGAGGGGGTCTATCCAGAGCGAAGCTGTTTCCCGTACCATCGGTAAAACAAAACCTCATATTACACTTGCATGAGTATCCTATACCCAAATATATGAGAACTATGCTGTCGTGCCCTCACAACGCGCACAAGTGTAATACTAGTCTTTTACGTATTTATCGATGTCCCCTCTCGATAATACTCTGACTAGGGATATTTAATGATTTATCCTTCGTGGACTGATACTATCTCATATCATTCTCAATCCAGGAACAAATCACAGGGATCTCCTATCATTTATATATCTTGGTGATCTAATCACAAATGATAAGAGTGCAATCTCTTTTGTCACATAGTTAATTTGTACAACAACACCATGATCTGTACAAATAGTGACACTATGGGTCATAATTTTCCAACAGTGTCCAGTGCACGTTAGCATGATTTGTTGTGATGTTAACACATGGTAGGTGCACGTTAGTAGATTCGGTACACGTTAACAGATGACGCATTTTAGCAAAACTTCTCTGATTGGTCCACGTGTCCCGGCGCACGTTAGCGGTCGCGACGCCCAAATGATAATTTTACCTTTTTTTTTCCATTTTTGACTATTTTGGCCCTGATTTGATTCCAGAGGGTCCTGAAACTTTATTTATCTACAAAATAACACAAAACACATCAAAATATTCACAAAACTCAAGAAACTATACAAAATATTAGGTTAAATGAGTGGGAAATAGTGATACATTTACCACTCATCACACCCCTAAACCTAACATTTTGCTAGTCCTCGAGCAAAACAACAAAATAAAATAACATAAACATCTTTAAAATAAAATTAAACTTAGCCACTTTCGTATGGATCACAGTTGTATTTAGCTTATAAAATAAGCCTTTAAACCCCTAAGTGTCCCTAGTGGACGAGTTGTAGTCTTGTGAGGGCTTACAGCAATGATACCCACAAACGTCAATCTAATACTAATGCACACAAAAACAAAAAGACAAGAGAAAAGAGAATAAACAGGTTAATGACTAAACATGTGAAACTTCTTTTCCATGTCGAGAGTTGTTTTCTTTCTTTCTAAATTACCGAATAAGTAAATTCTCCGATTCTTTTACCATTCTCCATACACACAGCTAACAAGGTATTAATCAATTCATTGTTCCCACAATATTCAAAAGTGTAGTTGAAAAGAGAGTAATATTTTTATCCTAAAGCTATATCAGAATTCACACTTTTTTTTAGCAATGGAATATTTTTCTGATTTTTCTGATTTTTTTTTATTTATATATAATATCTTTCATCCATATACCGAGCTTTGGGCCAGTGACTCCCAAACCAGTTGGCTTTAGGGCATTAGGTGTTAAGAAACCCTTACAGACTTAATTACTCATATTTCAGACATATATATTTTTTTTTGTAACATCTTCAATCCATTTAGCAAGCTTTGGGCCAGTGACTCCCAAACCAGTTGATTTTAGGGCATTAGGTGTTAAAACACCCATACAGACTTAATAACTCGGATCTCAGACGTTTTTTTATTATTATTCCATAGCTTTTTTAGATGCTTCCTCCAATTAAACTATAGCACTGAATATTACAAACTTTTCAATTATATCTCATGTTTGTATGTTACCATGTATGTTGATAATACCTGTCAACTGAGCATATGAAGAGCCATTTTAGTCAGTTTTATGGAGAATTCACAAATTAAGTAATTCAAAATGAAATAAACAAAAATTAACTTGTTCCAAAATAGGTTGAGATACATCTCAGGAGTGGAAATTCCTTACACAGCTATCTCACACCAATTTCACCCTATTAATCAAATTAAAAAAAAAAAACACAGAAAACACAAAATATTTTTTTTAATTTTTTTGAAAAAAATTAATTTTTTTTAATTTTTTTGAAATTGTTTGACTAAAAATAACACAATAAAAACAAGATACTAGTCAACTATTCCTCTCCCCCAAACTTAAATGAGTCATTGTCTCCAATGTCTTAAAAAGTAGAAGAAGAGTTTAGAAACAATACCTGGTTAGCTGAAATTCTACATCTAAAATGAAAATTAAAGGTTAAGATCCAGATTTATCCGACGCTTCTTACCATGATCATTATTGGACCAATTAATCTTGGAAATGATAAGGTCAATTTGTGGTTCAAAGACTAAGATTTGGTCAATTAAATCTGGGGCAGTTCTGGCTGTGAAAAAGAGTTCTTTTACAGGTTTTGACACGAACCCATTTCTCCGGGCATCATCAAGAAACACACAAAGAAAATCATAAAATCCATCAGCATTAAACAATCCAATCAGTTTCTGGTGTATGTTCAAGTTCGCCCAAGATAGCACTGTAAAAATTTCCTCCATTGTACCCAAGCCTTCTGGCAAAGCAATAAAAGCATCAGTACAGTTAATCATTTCTACCAGTCGTTCAGACATACCTGGCACGATCAGTTCCTCTCCATTTGATGGTCCTATAAGATTCACCTCCGCCAAAGGTTTTAGGATGATTCCCAAAACTTGACTGCCTCCTTCCTGTACAGCCCTTGAAACAATACCCATTAGTCCAAGATTGCCACCGCCATATACTAAGTGTATACTCCTTTCAGCAATGACTCGACCCAATTCTTGTGCTGCCGCTACAAATTCTGGTTTAGAACCAACACTAGTACCGCAAAACACACAGATGTTTACAACTCGTCTTCTTGAAGTAGTTTCCATTTTTATTTATCAACTTTGGATGTCTTCAAGAGTGCAATGATGAGTTGAATTTAGAACACCTGAAAAAAGGTGAGTAATAATAGCACTAGTACATGGGAAATGACAATTATTAGCTAAAAAGCAAAATAGATCGTGAAAAGTCAAAAAGTCTGGATCTTGTCGGAGAAAATAAAAGAAAATAATAAAATAAATCACAATTATTAGTTAAAGACAAAGAAAATAATATTTACATAAAGTAACAGCTTGAATGACGTCTATGTGTCAGGGAAAAGCTTCCCATCCAATTTTCTTATAAAGTCAGATTCCCAAGACTGTACTGTTGTCTTTCTTTTTGGAACTGTGTATATAACATGTGAATTGCATGATGCACATATCCACTGGCATGAATTTCAAGAGTCTTAGATATTTCATCCAAAGACTCCTTACTCAAGCCATCTCTAATGAATTTAATTTTATCTTCACGGTTATCTGACACCATTCCTAAAGAACGACAACGAGTATTACATGTCATACGAGCACATTTATAGCAAACACCCATTCTTTTAGCTCTTCTTTTTTTAGCGTAAGTGCTTCTTCCTAAACCAGACAGATATGATACAAAAGAGTCAGAAGACTCACCTGCCAATCGGACCCGTGCTTCAATAATCCAACAAATGTCATTAGGAATACCTTTGATCATCAGCAATCTCATCTGTTCCAAGCGAACTTTGTAGACTTTCATCAGAGAGTTTTGAGGGAGAGAAGGAAATTGCTTGTGAAGATTTGCGAGAACTTTTTCCATCCCGAAATATGAATTTAACTGTAAAAATTAAACACACAAGAATAAGACACACCAAATCACAATATATACACAAATTGCATGGGTTGCCTCCCTGCTAGCGCCAAGTTTAAAGTCGTCAGCTAGACATGACTTCATGAACGGTAGACTGGATCTGAAAGTGTGACACTTTCTTTTTGTCGCTCAATTGATTCTTCCTAGTAGTGCTTGACACGCTGACTGTTAACTTTGAATGTTTCGTTGGTATTGGGATCAAGTAATTTAACAGCTTCATATGGTAAAACTTGAGTGATCACAAATGGACCTGACCACCTTGATTTCAACTTTCCAGGGAAAAGTTTCAACCTTGAATTGTATAACAACACCTGCTGCCTTGGTTCTAATTGTCTGCGCACTATTTTTCGATCATGCCATATCTTGGTCTTTTCTTTGTATAATATGGCATTCTCATAAGCCTGTAGGCGAAATTCCTCCAATTCATTGAGTTGGTGGAGTCGATTTTCTCCTGCTGCTTGTAGATCAAGATTTAACTTCTTCAGTGCCCAGTACGCCTTGTGTTCAAGCTCCACTGGCAGGTGTCACGCTTTCCCAAACACCATTCGATATGGGACATACCAATGGGTATTTTGTAAACTGTCCGGTAAGCCCATAATGCATCATCCAGTTTTATAGACCAATCCCTCCTTGTTGATCCAACGGTTCTCTCCAAGATTCTTTTGATCTCCCTGTTTAAAACTTCAACCTGTCCATTTGACTATGGATGGTAGGCTGTGGCAACTTTATGAGTAACTCCATATTTGGATATGAGTGCATCGAAGTATCTGTTCCAGAAATGTGTGCCACCATCACTGATAATCGCCCGAGGTGTTCCGAAGCGAGTGAAAATATTATTTTTAATGAATTTTATCGTCACTTTTGAATCATTTGATGGCAGTGCAATTGCTTCAACCTATTTGGAGACATAGTATACTGCAACTAGTATGTACAAGTTTCTGAATGATGGAACAAAGGGTCCCATAAAATCAATCCCACATACATCAAATATCTCCACTTCCAGAATATTTTGCAGAGGTCCTTCATTTCTTCTTGAAATATTTCCCATTCTCTGGCACATGTCACATTGAAGAGTAAATAGATAAACATCTTTAAACAGAGTAGGTTAGAACAAACCTGATTGAAGGACTTTGGTTGCAGTTTTGTTCCCGCTGAAATATCCCCCGTATGGTGATGAATGGCAGTGCTGCAGAACACTATTGACCTCCTCCTATGGAACACAACGTCTCAGTAATTGATCAGCACAACATTTGAACAGGTACGACTCATCTCAGACATAATGCTTGACTTCTTTGAAGAATTTCTTTCGTTATTGAGTTGTCCATTCCAACGGCCATTTTCCCGATACTATGTAGTTGACATAGTCAGCATACCAAAGGACATCATGCTGTTTCATGGCAAATAACTGTTCATCTGGAAAAGTTTCTTTGGTTGTCAGTTCATTGCCAGCTGTTTCTCCATTCTCGAGCCTTGATAAGTGATCTGCCACTTGGTTTTTCTGTCCATTTCTTGTCTCGGATCTCCACGTCAAATTCTTACAGTAGAAGTATCCAACGGATCAATCTGGGTTTGGCATCTTTCTTCGCGATCAGGTATTTGATTGCTGAATAATCTGTGTAAACCACCACTTTGGGACCCAGCAGATAAGAGCGGAATTTATCAAAAGCGAACACAAATGCAAGCAACTCCTTTTTAGTGGTTGTGTAGTTGAGTTGAGCTTCATTCAGAGTTCTGCTGGAGTAGTAAATGGTATGGAAGATTTTTGCTTTGCGTTGTCCCAAAACTGCTCCTATAACAAAATCACTAGCATCGCACATCACCTCAAATGGAAGGGTCTAGTCTGGTGCTACAATGATGGGGGCAAAAACCGGCTTCTGTTTTAAGATCTCAAAAGCTTCTTGGCATTCTTTGGTGAAGTTGAAAGGCACTTCTTTCTCCAGAAGATTGCACAGAGGTTTAGCAATCTTTGAGAAGTCTTTGATAAATCTTCTGTAAAAGCCTGCATGTTCGAGAAAACTTTGAATCCCTTTGACAAGTTGTTGGTGGAGGTAGTTTTTCAATTGTCTTGATCTTTGCTTTGTCTACCTCGATTCCCTTTTGTGAGATCCGATGTCCTAGATGATTCCTTCTTGCACTATGAAGTGGCATTTCTCCCAGTTGAGTACCAGGTTAGTATCTTCGCATCTTTGTAACACTTGTTCCAGATTTTACAAGCAGTGGTCGAAAGAATCTCCAAACACAGAGAAATCATCCATGAAAACCTCCATACTTTATTTCAGCATGTTTGAGAAAATGGCAATCATGCAACGTTGAAATGTGGCAGGAGCATTACATAGTCCAAATGGCATCATGTGGAAAGCAAAAGTACCATACATACATGTAAAAGTGGTTTTCTCATGATCTTCTAGGGCGATGGCTATCTGATTGTACCCCGAATATCCGTCCAGAAAGTAATAGAACTCATGTCCCGCCAATCTGTCTAGCATCTGGTCAATGAATGGCAGTGGGAAATGATATTTCCTTGTTGTTTTGTTCAGCTTCCTGTAGTTCATGCATACTCTGCATCCAGTCACCGTTCTTGATCGAATCAGCTCGTTCTTCTCATTTGTGACTACAGTAATTCCTCCTTTCTTCGGCACACATTGTATAGGACTCACCCAAGTGCTATCAGAGATGGGGTAGATGATGCCAGCATCCAACCATTTGATGATTTCTTTCTTCACGACCTCCTTCAAGATTGGATTTAGTCTTTGTTGATGCTCCACTGTGGGTTTGTACTCATCGTTCATCGAAATTTTATGCATGCAAAATAATGGACTAATGCCTCGAGTCTGTTATAGTCCAACCAATGGTTTTCTTGTGTTCTCGTAACACTCTCAGCAATTTTTCTTCCTGCTCCAATGTTAGCGACGAAGAAATAATCATAGGTAAATCAGAAGAGTTTACCAAGAATGCATACCTGAGATGCCTCGGAAGTAGCTTTAGATCCAGCTGCGGTGGTTCTTCAATTGAGGGCTTGATTCGCTCCTTCTTCGGTAGTTCCAGACTTTCCACCTGTGGTGTCATTTTGAAGCCGAATGGCTTGTCAAGATAGTTGATACATTCCAAAATTTCAGCATCTAGCTCGCTGTCAGTCATATTGGTGATGTAAGCTTCAAGTTTATCCATGGGAATTGTATCAGTATCCTGGATGATACTATCAACAACGTCAATTCTGAAACATTCCTCCTCATTTTCATCACTTGGGAATTTCATGGCTTTGAAAACATTGAAGGTAACTTCTTGGTCCTGCACTTTCATGGTTAATTCTCATTTTTGTACACCAATAACAGTTCGACCTGTAGCCAAGAATGGTCTCCCAAGAATGATAGGTACATCTTTGTCTTCCTCAATGTCAAGGATAATAAAATCTGCTAGGAGAATGAGTTTGTCGACTTTGACCAGCACATCTTCAACTACACCTCTTGGAAATGCAAGTGTTCTATCAGCAAGTTACAGAGAGACTGAGGTGGGCATTGCTTCTCCAATTTGTAGTTTCCTGTAAATCAAAAAGGCATCAAATTAACACTGGCACCTAAATCACATAAAGCTTTACCGATATAATGTTCTCCAATGGTGCATGGAACAGTGAAACTGCCAGGATCTTTCAACTTTGGGGGAAGTTTCCTCTGATTGATGGCGCTGTATTCTTCTGTCAATGCTATTGTCTCGTAATCTCCCAATCTCCATTTTCGTGAAAGAATATCTTTCATGAATTTGACATAGCTGGGCATTTCTTCCAACGCTTCTGCAAATGGGATGTTGATATACAACTTTTTGAACACCTCCAAGAATCTAGCAAACTGCTTGTCCAATTTACTTTTCTGGAGTCGTTGTGGAAAAGGTGGAGGTAGAGTAATTCTTTCTTGATCTTTTTCCTTTACTTCTTTTTCCTCTATTTGTGGAACTGCATCTTTTGGAACTTCTTCAATGGATGCCTTGATTTCAACATCTTTGTTGATTTCAGTACCGCTTTTCAAGGTAATGGCTTGACATTGATGCTTCCCTCAGTTCCTTGGATTTGGTTATGTTTTGCTAGGAAGGTTTCCTGGCGGTCTATAACTCTAAGCATTGGCCAATTGTCCAATTTGATTCTCCAGTGCTTTCATAGAAGTTGATTGGCTCTGAAACATAGCATCATATTTTTTTAACTGAGATAGCACTTCTGCTATTCCTGGTTCTTTTTTCTTGTTCCTAGCCTTTGTTTTGTTGTTGGAATCCAGGTGGTGGATAGTTCTTTTGCCTTGAATTATTACTCCATGCGAAATTGGGATGATTCCTCCACCCTGGATTATAGGTGTTTGAATATGGATTGTTCCTCTGTCTGTTGAAATTGTTGACAAAATTCACCGTCTCTTCATGTTGGTTTGTCTCTGGTGCTCCTCCATATGGTGAACTTATGGATCCAGCATTACCTTGCACGCTAAGAGTTTCCATGAATTTGCATATCTGATCCAGCTTGGCATTCACTGCTATGTTGGCTCCAACTTCATAAATTCCAGCAATTCGTTGGATCATGCTCATTTCTGTTGGCCACAAGAAATTATTGTTGGGCATTTCTTCAATTAAGTCTCAGGCCTGGTCTTCTTCTTTTTCCATCAAAACTCCTCCAACAGCAGCATAAATTGTGGTTCTTATTATTCCAGAAAGTCCATTATAGAAGGTCTCGACTTGTAGCCACTTTACAATCTCATGGTAAGGACATTTCCAGAGTAAATATTTGTACCTTTCCCAAGCTTCGCAGAGAGATTTTGAGTCTTGTTGCACAAAGGATGTGATGTCATTCCTTAGCTTTGCAGTTCTAGCTGGTGGAAAGTACTTTGCAAGGAATTTGGTGGCTAGAGTGTTCCGAGTTGTGATTGAACCTGCTGGTAGTGAATGTAACCAAGCTTTAGCTCTGTCTTTCAAGGAATATGGGAAAACACGCAGTCTCATTGCTTCTTCAGCTGCTCGGTTGTAATTGAAAGTGCCGCAAACTTCCAGGAAGTTGCTGATGTGGGCATTATGATCTTCAGTTGCATTCCCCCCAAACTGAACTGATTGTTGAATCATCTGAATGCATGTTTTGATGTCACACGCATTTGCTGGTAAGGGAGGAAGTACAATATAGGAAATGAAGCCGTCAACCACCGGAATGGTTCTGTCTCGAATGGGAATTGGTGGTGCAACTTCCAAAGGTTCAAGTTCCATGTTGATTAGTACTTCTTGGCCTTCTCGCCATTCCCTTCTCAACTGTATGATGGTTTTTCAATCTCTGGGTCAAGCGGTCCGATTTCAAAGCTTCTGGTTGGTCTCATGTAGTGACTCAGAACCTAAAACACAAGAAAACAGAAATAATAAGTAAAAGAAAATTATATACGAGCAAAGGTATCTAACCCCAAAATTAATAGTGGAAGATAAATAAGTCTCCGGCAACGGCGCCAAAAACTTGACCGGTGTGTAATCACACGCGTATAACACAAGCGCACGTATCGTTCAAGTAGTATAAAAATTATGATCCCCGAGGACTTAAAACCTAAGCTATTAATTTATGAAGCCAAATTTTTACAAGTATCTAATGGATTGATTGTTTGATTGGGTGGTGACTTTAAAATTAAAATAAGTAAAGAAATAGCGCGAAAGTAGATTGAGGAAAATTCAATATTAATAACTATCCAGGGTTGTGAATATTCCAATAGCTTTTTAAAGATGAAGTGGTTATTTTACGTTTTGTAATATATTAGTTTACTAACCTGGAACACGAAATTCTGCAAAAGCCTTTGTCGATGGTCGGATGCAATACCCAGTGTAACCCAATTAATCATATGTCTATGTCAACCAAGTTACCTGAATTCATTAAGATTAAGTTCCAATTGTGGTTACCCCAGCCCGACATGTATATGTCTATCCTGTAAGGAAATCTATTAAAGGGTATATATCCTCAGGAAGATCGTGGGCATTAAGTCTAAGGCTGAAACCTAAAATTCCTTTGTCAAGTTTATTTTAAGTTTACCAAATCAATCTTATTAGTGGCCAGTTAACAAGAAGCATTAAGATTAAGACTTAATAAGTAAACATTTATATTACCCAAACTATAAAATAACCCTTTATAAACCGGTGATATTGGAATTCATAACAACCCCATGTAACAGACTTAGTTACGACAAATATCTAAGGCTAGTAAAGTTTAAATAAAATAAAAGACATAAAGTAAATGCTGGAAAGTAAATGCGGAAAAGTAAATGTGGAAAATTAAATGCTGAAAAGTAAATGCTAGAAATTAAATGCTGGAAATTTGGAAATTTAAAAATGTAAAAGTACAATAAAAGAAAATGATGGGGGTTAAATGATTAACTTTTATCACTACTATTTTAGATATCTCCTTAATATAATATATTAACTTTGTGTGATATTACCAACCAGCCATATAGGCGGTAACTAATTAAGTCAAATTAATAATTAATTACCAACCGACCAATCAGGCGGTATCCTCATTAAGTCAGGTTTAAAACCAATTTCAATAATTACCAACCGACCATAAGGCGGTATACTCATAAGTCAGGTTTTAAATAGTTTATATATTATAATTAAGGGAGATTAATCTAAATCTTAGTTAATAAAAGCTTTACCTTTTACCCCAGCAAAGGGGAGTTACGTCCTCATTACTGAAAAGTAAAAATTGAAATGTAAAGAAAGGAAAGTACTATTGTGTAAAAGTAAATTGCAGAAAGTAAAGACTGAAAAGTAAAGAAAAGAAAGTGCAAATGAGAAAATTAATTACCGAAAGCTGTAAATAAATAAACAAGATACAATCTTCTTAGTATTCTTAAGGAATTACATAGAAGAAAGTATGAATTCAATTCTAAAATTTCAGCCTCTATTTATAGAAAAAATTTGGTTCGTGCGTCGCAACGAGTAAAGTGTGCTTGCGTCGCGATGCGCCGTAGATCTTGGACGCGTGGCATGACTTTTTCCGAGATGGTGACACGTGGCAGAGCTGAATTATTATCTCAATAATTATGCTGACGTCATTAATGACATGACGATGATGATTTTCGGCAGCATGTGATGATGACACGTGTCCGGAGCACGTTAGCATGATTTGTTGTGATGTTGACATATGGCAAGCGTACGTTAGCAGATTCGGCGCACGTTAACAGACGGTGTATTTTTGTAAAACTTCTCTGATTGGTCCACGTGTCCCGGTGCACGTTAGCAGACTTTGGCGCACATTAGCGGTCATGATGCAGGCTGCGCGTCGCGACGCCCAAATGACAGTTTTGCCATTTTTTTCGTTTTTGAGTGTTTTGGCCCTGATTTGATTCCAGAGAGTCCTGAAACTTTATTTATCTACAAAATAACACAAAACACATCAAAATATTCACAAAACTCAAGAAACTATACAAAATATTAGGTTAAATGAGTTGGAAATAGTGATACATTTACCACTCATCAATAATCACTCCTAATATTTGATATTAATGAGTGATTTGGGCAAAATATATATAAATTATAGGTATATGTTCTTAGTTAATTTATCTGAATTAAAAATATTTTAAAAGTCAATTTCGCCTGCTGACGCGCTTCAACAACATTTGCCCACTACTGTTTATGGAAATTGACCACTACTGTTTCACCCCTAGGTTAAAAATCCATGACCTAGATAGTAACAAATATTATGGAAATTTACCACTACTGTTTCCCTTATTCTATCATGTATATACAATTAAGCTTCTAACCAACTGCATGTAAATTATATATATTTTTTACTTTACTTCTGATTGCAGGTTTCTAGAATAGGTTTAAGATTAAAGTAAGTTGGGATATAATATAGATTAGTCTAAATCATTGGGGAATTGTTGTTCCGATTCTCTTGGAGAATTTAGATGATTAGTGACTTAGTTGCTGAGTCATATTAGATAATCTAAATAAAAATCTATTTTAGGATATAATCTTGTAGAGATAATCATTTCTTGTGTAGTAAGGATTGACGTGAATTGGTTAATACCTCGAGATTCTTGACTGGCATTAAGAAAACCCTATTAGGTATTTATTTGTCTGACAATGACGTTTCTTGACTTTAATGACCTTTAGAGGGTATCTAACATTGTTTTCTTGTGCAGAAATGATTGACATGAATTGGTTCATGTCTCGAGATTCTTGACTGACATTAAGAAAACATCATTAGGAATTGTTTTTGGGATAAAGTAAGTATATTAACCAAATGAAAACTATACAATAGCAAAGGGGCATACCCCAGGCAACTAGAGAGGACATGCCCTCCTAGAAGAAAAGTCGAAAGGCTACAAGCAAAATAAGATCAAAAGAAGATGTCATCGGGAAAGTGCCAGGAGAGGTGAAGCCATTTATTGTCATAAGATGGTTTCACCTTCCGTAATAAGCTAGCATGATTCCGAACATAAAAAACAATATCGCGAAGAAGAACAGAAATAGGCCGAAGAGGCCCATGATGGGTATGGGTAGGGATGGCAATTTTACCCGCCTACCCGCAAACCCGCAAAAACCCGCCCGCAATGGGTAGGGTTTGGTAAATATATTAATGGGTTTGGTGCGGGTTTGGTATTTTAAAATAGAACCCGCTGCGGGTGCGGTGCGGGTTTGGTATTTTAGTAAAAATGCGGGTACCCGCAGCGGGTACCCGCATACCCGCAAAAAGAAATTTTAATTAATCTCATGAGTCATGACTCACGTAATTGTATCCATATCATTTTAATAATAAAAATTAATAAATTGGATGATAGAAACTAGAAAGAAGCAATAGTGAATTAAAATGTTATGGGCCTATAGCCCATGCCGTGAGTCACTGCCTGTGCCTCATTTAAATTTAACAAACAAAACCTAATTACTATTATGATAAAAGGTATAATATGATCAAATGGCAGTAAGCTATGTACATTTTCACACTTGGCTGAGACTGGTAGTTCCAGATGCAAACAGTTCTTGAATACAAACTCGCTAAAATCCTGAGATGACCAAACCCGCAAAAATCCGTTGGGTACCAATGCGGGTTTGGTAATTTGTTCACATATGCGGGTGCGGGTTTGGTAATGAAAATTAAAACCCACAGCGGGTATGGTGCGGGTTTGGTAATTTGTTCACATATGCGGGTGCGGGTTTGGTAATGACAAACCCGCACCAAACCCTACCCGCTGCCATCCCTAGGTATGGGCATTCCTCTCCCTCCAAAGATGGTAAACTGACGCAGTAAATGACAGCCGAATAAGAATATGGCACAAAGAGGTGTCGGAAAACTGACACATCCACTCTACAGTCTGAGGCCAATCACGGTAACTCCAATCTAACCCACACATAGCCAGCACAACCGACCAGACCCTCGAAGAGAAGTAGCACTGGAAGAAAAGATGATCAATATCCTCACTTGAACAACCACGGAGAATATAACGCGAGCAAGCAGAGATACCGAACCTCATCAAACTATCCTGGGTACAAAGGCCTCCCTGAATAGACATCCAAAGCAAAAAGGAATGGCGTGGGATGGCCTTTCGGAACCAAACAACTTGAGACCAACGCATCAAGAGACCCACTATCCGCATGGCATTCCAAGCACTATCCACTGAAAATCTCCCTCTACTATCGTCCTCCCAAACCAGCACATCTTCCTTCATACTAGAAGGATTCAAAATATAGGACCGAGCCAAATCAACAAGGGCATCAGAT
Organism: Zanthoxylum bungeanum; assembly: GCA_019454045.1. Lineage (NCBI taxonomy): Eukaryota > Viridiplantae > Streptophyta > Magnoliopsida > Sapindales > Rutaceae > Zanthoxylum > Zanthoxylum bungeanum. Next base: position 204,508 of record SKCR01017978.1, read on the forward strand.
CTAGGTGGGGGCCACCTCCAAGAAGAATCAGAGATAATGGAAGCAACTGTAGCCATTATATCCAAACCAGAGTCATAAATCACTCTCTCACCCAACGTATCCACAATTGGACCCATATGATGCCAATAATCAACCCACAATAAGGTATTCTCACCATTCCTAATCCTAACTCTCATCCTCCGTCGGGACCAAGAATGAAGCTCCAAGATCTTATGCCAACTCCAAGAGCAATCTGTAGGACAAGGCACCTCCCAAAAACTTCTCCCCCTCAACAAGTAAGAATGAACCCAAGTCGACCAAGAAGAAACATGGCCAGAACAAAGAAACCAAACATGCTTAACAATTGCCGCTCTATTCCAAGTATCCAATCTCTTAATCCCCAGCCCCCCTCATTTAGAGGTAAACAAACTCTACTCCAAGCCACTCTCGCCCATAAAGAGGTGTGCTCACTACCCTTCCAAAGGAAAGAACAGAGAGTCGTCTCCACCTTTCTAACAACAGACTTAGGAAGAATAAATAAAGAAGACCAATAAACTTGAATCGAGAACAAAATAGACTTAATGAGCTGAAGTCGCCCCGCATAAGAGAGAAACTTACTACTCCAACTCTTTGCATGCATAACAATACGATCAACAAGAGAAACACAATCTGAGGCCCGGAGTTTAGTAGAATTCAAAGGGACTCCCAGATACCGCACTGGAAGAATCCCTACTTGGAAGCCCAGAACATGACGCAACTGGTCCTGAAGGGTAGGAGAGATACCAGAGGAGAAGAAATGACTTTTAACAGGATTCGGGATTAAACCTGATAAACCACTGAACTGCCTGAGACAATCCTTGATCAAGGAAACCGAGGAGGCATCCGCTTTACATAAAATCATAAGGTCATCCGCAAAGTAAAGATGAGTGAGACGGTTCTTAGAACACCGCTCATGGAACTTGAAACCTCGATTAAGAGCCATTTTATGAAGTAAGCTTGATAGAACTTCCATAGCCAAAACAAAGAGATAATGAGACATAGGATCACCCTGTCGCAACCCGCGACCCCTAGAGAAAAAACCATACAAATCCCCATTAATAGACACAGAAAACCTAGTATAAGTCATACATTCCTGAATCCAACCCACCATCCTCTCTGGAAAACCAACAGTCCGCAAAACCTCAACCAAAAATTCCCAATGAACAGTGTCATAAGCTTTCATCAAGTCAATCTTAAGAGCACATCTCGGGGAACCACCAGTCCGATGATAATTCCGAACCAATTCCTGACACAAAAGAATGTTGTCGCTGATACGTCTCCCCGCAATAAAAGCAGATTGATTGTTTGATTGTCAATCATTTGCAATTGTTACAAATATTTGAAGGCAAATTAGATAGCTAAAGAAAAGATATGCGTATAGTTATGTGTACATAATATTGATTCTCCTAACACGACTGATATAAGTATTGGATACTGGATCTCCCGTATTGTTGTTAAAATATTATTTAATAATTGTTTTGATATATGATATCAAGACTTAAAACACAAACGTTAGCCTTCTTTGTCTTTCATAATAGGTTATTGTGTACATATTTGGAATGGGTTCCATATGTCTACATAATAGTAATAACATCCTGATAATTTATCTCATCAAAACAACGATTACAGCTTCGGGATGCTTGTTTTAGTCCATAAATAGACTTCTGAAGCTTACAAACCAAGTTTGAAGTCTCATTCGATACGAAATCCTCTTGTTGTTTCATATAGATATCATCCTCGAGGAATCCATTTAGGAAAGCGATTTTCACATCCATATAGATATCATCCTCGAGGAATCCATTTAGGAAAGCGGTTTTCACATCCATCTGTCATATCTCATAGTCATGATATGCAGCAATGGATAAAATAATTCTAATAGATTTTAGCATGGCTACTGGTGAAAAAGTTTCCTCATATTCAATCCCAGGACGTTGAGTGTAACATTTCGCTACCAATCGGGTCTTTAAGATTTCCACCTTTCCATCGGGCCCTCGCTTCCTTTTATAAACTCATTTACAACCAATATGTTTAACTCCTTCAGAAAGTTCAACTAAGTCCCAAACTTGATTGTCATGGATAGAATCCATTTCGAATTTCATGACCTCCTACCATTTTCCCGAATCGATATCCAATATCACCTCTTTATACATAGTCGGATCCGTTTCCTCAAAGAGGAGAACATCGAGGCTCACATCAGAAGTTAAAAAAATCTTTCAGGAGGCCTTGATATTCTATTTGACTTATGTAGAACCTGTTTTATAGATCATTCACCTAATTCGATCTCTGGTTCCATCTCAGGTTCCTTAATGTTGGGATCACACTCATCGAGTTCAATCTTTCTACAATTCTCACTTTATCTCAAAAATTCATTTTCAAGAAAAATAGCAAAACGAGCAACAAATACATTTCGTTGCTCAGAATCATAGAATTGATATCCCATGGAATTTTCAGGATATCTAACAAACCTATATTTATACCTCAATGGTGTTAGTTTATCCCACTGCGTAACTCTAACATATGCAGGATAACCCCAAATCTTTAAACATTTAAGACTTGGATTTCTACCGAACCATATCTGATATAGGGCCGTAGAAATAGCTTTGGATGGAACTTTATTAAGTATGTGGGCAGGAGTAAGTAAAGCATAACCCCAAAGTTAATATGGAAGATCTGTATAGCTCATCATATATCATACTATATCCAATAAAGTATGATTTCTCTGCTCAGAAACACCATTGTGTTGAGGAGTTCTAGGTGGGCTATATTGGGCGAGAATCTCATTCTCTCTTAAATAACTTCTAAATTCGTCGCTCATGAATTCACCACCTCGATCTGATCAAAGGCAATTTATGAATTTTTCGATTTGTTTTTCTACTTCGTTTCAGAATATTTTAAACTTTTCAAATATTTTCAATTTATGTCTCATCAAATAGACATATTCATATCTTGACTTATCATCCGTGAAAGTCACGAAATATGTTGAACCATCATCAGCGGCATGATTTAATATACTACACATATCACTGTGTATTAACTCCAATAAATCTCTAGCACGGTGTCCAACACAAAGAAATTGGGCCTTTGTCATTTTCCTTTGGATACATGACTCATAAATTGGATAATGATCTAAGGTAAGATCTTCAATCAAACCATTCTTAGCCAATTCTGATAGATGTCTAACATGTATGTGACCCAATCTCATATGCCATAATTTAGTATTATTTAATTCAGATCTTTTACTTGTATTTTCCTCTACATTAAAGACATCTCGATATGTTTCCAAAACACAGTGACTGTTAGATAAAGAACATTCACACACATATCAAATAGTTATATTTATCATATAAACATATAGCACCATCTTTAATGTTTATTTTATATCATTCTTTATCCAATATCAGTAATGATATTATCTGTCTGATAAGAGAGGGTATATAATAATAGTCATATAAAAATAATTTAAATCCATTATGAAGATCTAGAAAATTGTTCTTATGGCCTTGACATTCAATGTCTTGCCATTTCTAACTCTAAGTTGTATCTCCCCCTTGTTCAGCCTTCTTTTAACCCCCATGACCTTGCAAATATGAGCGGGACTTCCGGTGTCTAACACCCATCCACTATTTGCATCTAAGTCTAATGAGATGTCAATAATAGGAAAAATATAAAGCGTATATGAAGGTTCTGCCTTTCCTTTTAGCTCTGGATAATATTTCTAGATAATCTTTCTTCTAGTGTCTAGACTTCTTGCAGTGTATCTATACATCACGAGCTACATACGGTCTGACAGTTTTGTGCTTCTTGGAGTTTTTCTTTGATATCTTATTATTTTCTAATTTGATTTTCTTCGACTTTCTAGAAGTCTTTGAAGAACTTGCTCCACCATGGAGGTACAAAATGGGATTGACTTTCTTCAAATCTTGCTCCACCGTGAGTAACATGTTATGAAGTTCTTTATAATATGGCTTGCATCGAATGACCATATTTAACCCTATTAAAAATATATTGTGTTTATGCTTCCAAATCATCCATACACAATTAATTAGGCTAATTTCAATATCAAGTTATGTTATTATGTATCTAATACATAATTCATCATTATATGTCTCACTAATGATAACTCACTAATGAAAACATAACTTTGGAGAAGATCAAACTTACCTCGCAAGCTTGATTCTAAGATTCAATCTTCTTCTTTGTTGAACTGATGAAGAGAACTTCCAAAGCTAGCAAGCTTGGTTCCAAGATCCAATCTTCTTCTCATTGTTGAAATATTGTAGAGAACTTCCAAAGCTTCTCTAAACAGTTCTTTTACTTAGGCTAATATCTCTAATTCTTGATTGTTTTAGCTTTCTCAAGCTTGATTAAAAACTTGCTCAAGCTTTCCTTTTATAGTAAAACTTATGCAATTTTTAATTAATAAAAGTTCTAATCAATTTTAATGTGGGCTTATTCTAATTTTTCCAAATATGTATAATTAGGTGTGACTAATCACCTTTGTCTACCACTTTGATTTAATCCAATTAAATCAAGACAAAGTTTAATTAATGGATTAGTTGTATGTTTACCACTTTGATTTAATCCAATTAAATCAAGCCAAATACACATATTATTACAGATTTATAATTACCAAAATATCCTCAAATGGTAGAGATATTTATGAAATTACAACAAAGTTTTTGTGTGATTTTGGATTAATCCAATTGGGTCAAAGTAAATAATTAATGTTATCCAATAATCTTAATTATTTTAGTTCATAATTATAATATCAAAAATTATCAGCTATCCAAGTGCTCAATTAGTACACTTTATATTGTGGGACTCTCTAAGTCCAGACACGCCTGTCATATAAACCTAGCTTATATGTACGCAATTCGGCCACCTTCAAATTCGTGAAGAACACGAACGACCTTTCTGAACTACACAAGTTGAGGTCATCACATATGTTTAATAATACCTCCGTTGTAGGCTATCTGAGTTGTGCTTAGGAAACATAGATTACACAGTCAAGTTTCCGAGGAGCACATCTCATGTCGACATGTCCACGATTCTTTACAACTAATCAGAACACCATTTCTGATAGATGCGATCCACCATAGATGATCGGCTTTGGCCAAATTCTTAAGAATCGTAACCCCTTATGGTACATATACGTGCCGAAGAATCTTATCTTGATACGCACTTGATTAACGAGTGCATCAGTCCATACCCAACAAACATCTAGCGGTCAGACCATGAAAGGTCTCTGATATATATGGCATCAAAGTGTGGAGGATCACACACAAAATCAATGATATCCTATAGTCAAAGGATCACATATGCTACTCGACTCGAGGAAATTCCTATTGATGGTAGTGTGTACTTCCAACTATTAGGAATCACTTGTAAGTCATTCAGTATTCACTCCAACGAATACCCATATATCTATACTGTTAAGGTTGGTGCTCTGAGCGCCAATTTTATTATGTATTTCCTTGTATTTACTAATGTAACATTTTATTATGAATAAAATGAACAGTTTCTTTTATAGAACTTCTTCTTTGATATGGTAAAGATGTAATAGACCTTAGAATGATTAGTTATGATACTGTTGCAAAAGCGTCGCAACTTACATTGAGTAGTATCATGACGTTCTCATTCTTAGACAGTTACCGGTCAATGTTTACACTACTTGGTCAGTAAAGTAAACCCTTTGAGACTAGTACATGTCATTTATTGGAATCTTGGATTCCGATGGTTTCTCAATGAACTATGAGTCTTGGAGACTCGTATAGACGTATAGGTGTTTATAGCAGATAAACACTGAATGACTCACCGAAGATTCTTAATGGATGGTACACCAACGTCAATAAGAATCTTCTCGGGTTGAGTTAGCATAATGATTCTTTGACTTGAGATACCACTGCGGATATATTAGTTATCCTCCACACTTAGATGGCAGTCACGTCACCGATCTATTCAGATCAGACCTCCACCTGTTCGTTGGGTGTGGACTGATGCTTATGATATCCTATGTGTATCAAGAAATGAAATGTCAGCTCTGTGTACAGAGCATAGGTATTCAATATGGAATTAGCAATCTGTTAAATCCATGGGCCCGTGGTACACTGTAGAAATCAGTTCTAAGTGTTATTAAGGGATTGCTAATAGAAACGTCGACATGATTATATCTATAAAGATTTGACGTTTGTATCTATATCTCTGGAATAATCTGGATACCTGTGACGGAGAGATTATACGTATGTAGTGACCTCGACTTGTATGATTCAGAGAGTTTATATGTGTTTGTCATAATTTACGGGTGAGTGAATTATGGACACAAAATTTGATTTCGTGACGGATATGCCTGAATCTAGAGAATCTCACTAATGAAATAAACTCGTAGAGCACTAAGGCAACAGTTATGAATAATACTGATTATTTATAACTCGTTTAACGATTAAATGAAAAATACATGCAATCGGGACCTAACGGTCATTTCCGAATTAATGTATATTTGTATTTAATACTTGATTTTATTAAATACACATTAATAAAATATCAAATTGTGATATTTGACATATATCATTAATATATGTATTTGAGATATTTAATGTAAATATTATACATATATTTAAGATTTTTTTTTGGGATAACCGGGGTGTCCGGACCAGCTTACGCGCACCTCGACTAATCCCCGGTACCTGTGCCCCGTGCCCTCAGAAGTTTCCCAACACAGATCAGGGTAAGTCGCTGGCTTTTCACACCAGGGGGCATGGCCCCAAGGAAATGCATCTAGTGGGATTCGAACCTTGAACCTGAGATGGAGTAAACTACTCAAGCCCAAAGCCTTTACCACTGAGGCAACCCCTTGGGGTTCTATATTTAAGATATTTGTATGTAATTATTTAATTGTTTAATTATTAAATAATTAAATTAATTAAAATGATAAATATATTTATAATGATTTTTACTTTTTAATGGCTTGATATCATTGGTCCATTTGTGTATTTACTTTATGAAAGATATTTTTTATCTTTATTAAAGTAAAATGTGGACTAATGAAAATTGAACAAAATTTAAATAATTATTATTTATTTTTTGTCATTAAAATTCGGCCATAACGGAAAATTTATAACAAAATTATTTTTGTTTCATTTTTGAGATATAAGATAACTTACACAAATATTTACAAAGTGAGTTGAGAGAAAGTTCAAGAAAGAAATGAAAAATAAAGCCAAAATTTGGAATTTTTGTAAGTATTTTCACACTTTCTTCTACTTGGAAAATGTTTCTATTAATCTTGGCTTCAATTTATGTTGCTAAGTTGAATTCTCTACTCTTTGTGTTTGTAATTAAATATGTTTGAAGCTTGTTGGATGTGTTTAAACATGCATGTTTATTTATAAGCTTATTAGGAGTAATTAAGCTTATAAGATTAATCAGTAATCAAATTTGTCATTCTAGAGTTGCTTAGCCATTCATAATTAACCTAGAATTGTTCTTGAGTTGTTTAATGATGGTGAGACTTGATTGGTGTGGTATTAGATTGATTAAAGTGTTGAATTAAATCAATTTAACGTAAATTATGCAATTGAAGTAATTTATGAAATTAGGGCTCTAAACCTAATCCAATTTTGGGGATTTTCATATATGTGATTTAATTCGATGTATATATGATGTATATTAAATTTGGGGTTGATTGGATTTGATCTTGATGTGTTTTAAACCAAAAAGGACCAAATTACAAATCCTGAAAAATATTGGGGCTGTTCGGCAATTCTGGAAAAATTCTGGATTTGTGTTGCAATTTGTATTTTCATGTATTAGACATGTATAAATCATTTTGGGATTGATTTGGAATCAATTAAATATGTATTTGATTATTTAAGGACCAAAATGATTAAATTATAAAACTTTGGGGTAATTCGGTAATTATAGGAAATATGATTTCTTGGGTTAAAATTTCAGATTTTAAGTATTGGTTAATTAAATAAATAAGCTTATTTAATTAATATAAGAAAAAATTTTGAAATCGGCAAAATTTATTTTCCGCGTTCCGCTGCGCTAACCTTGTAATTCCGTATAAAACCCCAACATATACGAGCTTCTCTTACTCATGGTACATCGGGTTAAACCATTGGAACTCCAGTTCCAATATACGACATGTGTTAGTCTTCTAGGTTGTAGGAATTCGACTGTATTCCAAAACCAACGACAAGGAATATTTACTTTAAGAATAATTTATAACAGTAATACTATCCCAATATCGGACCACCCAGTGTCCAGTATTAGCACATGATTATTCTAAGGTCGATGTCATTCTTAACATATGTATATATCAATCTAATATGCATAATGACATTACCATTAACAATGTTTGAAATGAAAATGTAGTTATTTTATTAATAAATAATAAAATATAATATACAATATATTATTCTGATTGGCGCTCTAAGCACCAACTCCAACAACTAAGTCATCATTGCCCCATGCTTCTTTTCCCCAATTACTCGACAAACAGTTGTACTGACACCTGCATTTTTTGTTGTTGGATAAAGTAAGTGTATTAAGCAAAAGAAAACTATACAAGAGCAAAGGGGCATACCCCAGACAACTAGAGAGGACATTCCCTCCTAGAAGAAAAGCCGAAAGGCTACAAGCAAAAGAAGATCAACAGAAAATGTCTTTGGGCAAGTGCCAGGATAGGTGAAGCCATTTATTGTCATAAGATGGATTCACCTTCCGTAAAAAGCTAGCACGAATCCGAACATCAAAAACAATATCACTAAGCAGGTCAGAAACAGGCCGAAGAGGCACATCATGAGTGCGGGCATTCCTCTCCCTCCATAAATGGTAAACTGACGCGTCAAAGGACAGCCGAACAAAAAGATGACGTAAAGAGGCGTCAGAAAACTGACACATCCACTCAACAGTCTGAAGCCAATCTCGGCAACTCCAATCTAACCCACACATAGCCAGCACAGTCGACCAGACCTTAGAAGAGAAGGAGCACTGGAAGAAAAGATGATCAATATCCTCACTAGAACAACCACAAAGAATACATCGCGAGCAAGCTGACCGGCGTAAACACACACGTATAACGCAAGCGCACGTATCGTTTAAGTAGTATAAAAATATCGATCCCACGAGGACTTAATTCCTACTGTTGTTATTAATTATTGATACTATTTATTTACAAGTATCTAATTATAGGGAGAAGGGAATTGATTGCTTTTGGTTGGTTGAATGTGGATTTTCCTAAATAAAATACTTAAAGACACAAAAGAAAATACTAAGGAAAATAACAAAAGACTCAGAGATCTAGGGTTGTGATTCCACACAATATTATTATAAAGATGAATTGATTCTCTTATATATGTGTAATAAATCAGTTTGCTAACCTGGAACACGAAAATATGCAAAAGCCTCTGTCGATGGTCAGATGCAAATACCCAGTATAACCCAATTGAACCATATGTCTATGTCAACTAAATTACCTGGATTCATTAAGATAAAGTTCCAATTATGGCTACCCCCGCCCGACAGGTATATGTCTATCCTGTAAGGAAATATATTAAATGGTTATCTATCCTCAAGGAAGATCGTGGGCTATTGAATCTAAGGCTGAAACCTAAAATCTCTATGTCTAGTTCATTTTAAGTTTACCACATCAATCTTATGGTGATCAGACAACAAGAAGCATTAAGCTTAAGACTCAATAAACAAACTAAAGAATTACCCATAAAAAGAAAATCAATTATTAAGTGTGAATATTGTGTTTCATCACTTCCCTAGAATAAAATAAAATGTTGGGGTTAGAGGATCCACATTTAATATTTCTTATCTAAGAATCTCACTTATTATAAAATATAAATTATTTTCTGTTCTGCTTTCTCAGGAATTAATAATGTTAAACATTTAAAACCAGCCATATATGCGATAATCCATTTAGTCCAATTAAACCCAGCCATATATGCGGTAATTATCTGTCACATAAAGACCAGCCATATATGCGGTAAAGTAATTTATATTTAGACCGACCATATAGACGGTAATAAGTCTGCCATTAATTAATTTGGTTAAATATAATTAAGTGAGATTTACCTAGATAATTATATTAAATGTTTCACCTTTTACCCCAGCGGTAAATTAACTACTGAACATAAAAAAAAAAATTTATTACAAAAAGTAAAAGTGCATAATTGAAAATACAAAAAGTAAAAATGCTCAATTTAAATTACAAAAACTTAAACACATAAGATGCAATCCTTAAAGTCCTTACAAAACTCAAGGAAGACATGATTTGAATTCTGGCATCGAGCTGAATTTATAGGCGTCAATAGGGGGTCAGCGTCGCGACGCCCAGCTCGCGTCGCGACGCCCGTAATTGTCGATGTGGCAGCTTCTGGTTCGTCGGGTGAGATTCTGGATAAGGTGATAAGGTGACACGTGGCAAGGTGGTTGGGATCTCAATTATTGCGACACGTGGCGGCTTCTGATTGGCTGATTTCAGATTCTTATCGCCACGTGTCAATTACGGATAAGTGAGTCAATAATTGGTACTGACGTGGCGCTGATGTGGCGACACGTGGCGAAAGTGACTGTCGGTACCATAGAATTGCGACACGTGGCACGCTGTGATTGGCTGATGATGACGTGGCGATGATGTGGCACATTGACTCGATCAACTAGTGATGTGGATGATGACGTGGCAGACACGTGGTGACACGTGGCGATGGCGACTGTCGGCAGCGTAGGATGATGACACGTGGCACGACGCACGTTAGCAGATCGGCTGTGATGGTGACACGTGGCACAGCGCACGTTAGCAAAGTCAAACTTTTCAGATTCTGCTATGTGGACCCGACGCACGTTAGCACTGTTCAGCGCATGTTAGGCGTCGCAACGCCATAGGATTGCGCATCGCGACGCGCAGAATTACGAAAATGCCATTTTTTTTCCAATTTTCACTGTTTTGGTCCCAAATCACCTCCAGAATGTCCTGAAACTTTATTTATCTACAAAATAACACAAAACACATCAAAATATTCACAAAACTCAAAAAACTATACAAAATATTAGGTTAAATGAGTGGGAAATAGTGATATATAGTTACCACTCATCACAAGTAGAGATACCAAACCTCATCAAACTATCCTGAGTACAAAGACCTTCCTGAATAGACATCCAAAGAAAAAAGGAATGGCGGGGAATGGCCTTCCGGAACCAAACAACTTGAAACCAATGCACCAAGGTTCTCCTTGACCGCATAGCATTCTAGGCACTATCCACTGAAAATCTCCCTCTACTAGCATCCACCCAAACCAGCTCATCCTCCCTCAAGCTAGAATGATTCGGAAGAAGGGCCCGAGCGAGATCAACAAGGGCGGCAGACCTAGATGGGGGCCATCGCCAAGAAGAATCAGAAATAATGGAAGCAACTGTAGCCATCTATCCAAGCCAGAGTCATAAATCACTCTCTCACCCAACGTATCCACAATCGAACCCATAGGATGCCAAAAATCAAACCACAATAAAGTCTTCTCACCATTCCCAATCCTAACTCTCATCTGCCGCCGGGACCAAGAACGAAGCTCCAAAATCTTACGCCAACTCCAAGAGTAATCTGTAGGGCAAGGCACCTCTCAAAAACTTCTCCCCCTCAACAAATAAGACTGAACCCAATTCGACCAAGAAGAAACCTGGCCAGAACAAATGAACCAAATGTGCTTAACAATAGCCGCTCTATTCCAAGATTCCAATCTCTTAATCCCCAACCCCCCATCTTTGGGAGGTAAACAAACTCTACTTCAAGCCACTCTCGCCCCAGAAGAGGTGAGCTCACTACCCTTCCAAAGGAAAGAACGGAAAATCGTCTCCACCTTCCTAATAACAGACTTAGGAAGAATAAATAAAGAAGACCAATAAACTTGAATGGAGAATAAAACAGATTTAATGAGCTGAAGCCACCCCGCATAAGAGAGAAACTTACTACTCCAACTTTTAGAACGTATAACAATACGATCCACAAGAGAAGCACAATCTGAGGCCCGGAGTTTAGTAGAAATCAAAGGGACTCCCAGATACCGCACTGGAAGAATCCCTACTTGGAAGCCCATAACATGACGCAGCTGGTCCTGAAGGGTATGAGAGATACCAGAGGAGAAGAAATGACTTTTAGCAGGATTCGCAATAACCTCATAAACCACTGAACTGCCTGAGACAATCCTTGATCAAGGAAACCGAGGAGGCTTCCGCTTTACATAAAATCATAAGGTCATCCGCAAAGCAAAGATTAGTGAGACGGTTCTTAGAACACCGCCCATGGAATTTGAAATCCTGATTAAGAGCCATTTTATGAAGTAAGCCTGACAGAACTTCCATAGCCAAAACAAAGAGATAAGGAGACATAAGATCACCTTGTCGCAACCCGCGACCCCTAGAGAAAAAACCATGCAACTCCCCATTAATAGACACATAAAACCTAGTAGAAGTCATACACTCCTGAATCCAACCCACCATCCTCTGGAAAACCAACAGTCCGCAGAACCTCAACCAAAAATTCCCAACGAACAGTGTCATAAGCTTTCATCAAGTCAATCTTAAGAGTACATCTCGGGTAACCACCAGACCGATGATAATTCCGAACCAATTCCTGACACAAAAGAATATTGTCGTCGATACGCCTACCCGCAACAAAAGCATATTGATTATGACTAATCACTGAAGGAAGGATAACCTTGATCCTATTTGCAATAAGTTTAGCAATACACTTGTAAATAGTGTTGCAACAAGAAATAGGCCGATAATCTTTAACCTGGGAAGGGTTGGGAATCTTAGGAATTAGAGCAATAGAAGTAGCATTAACCTGCCTCAAGAGACCCAGAGGAAAAGAAAGAGTGAATAGCACAAAGGACATCATCCCCCTAACACTCCAAGACTTCTTATAGAAACCCGAATTAAAACCATATGGGCCTGGAGCTTTATTGTCCTTCAACGCGAACAAGACATCCTTAATCTCCTCATCAGAAACCTCCCGGGCAAGAGACTCACTCTGCTCAGCTGTCACATGCCTAGTAATTGCAGATCTAAGGGCAACCCTATCAATATCCTGCTTACTATGCTGGGGGCCCAAAAGGGTCTAAAAAAAGATATAATCTCATCTCTAACCAAAACATCATCCTCCACACGGGTCCCATCCTCCTTAGTGATAGAAGTAATCTTGCTATGGCCGTGACAACTCTTCATAACAGTAAAGAAGAATTTAGTATTCTGATCCCCGAGATTTAGCCATTGAACACGAGATTTCTGTCTATTGAAGTCTTCCTCAACACGACACATGTCACCATACCGTAATGAAAGACTAGCTTCTTCAGCTAACAGAGCGGGGTCATTGGAGCACTCCTATAAAGCACACTACACTCTATCCAACTCCCTCATAATCTCCAAAACCTTACTCGGAATCTGAGAGAAATGCTAGACATTAAACTTCTTCAAGGCCATCTTAACACTCTTTAGCTTACAACATAAACGGAACATCGGAGTACCATGAACATCAATGTCCCAAGCCCTAGCCACAACTGAGAGAAAATCAGGATGATCCGCCCAAAAATCAAAGAATTTGAAGGGAATTTTCCTCTTAGGGAGCTCTACAAGTTTAACCACCATAGGAGAATGATCTGAAATCCGAGGGGGAAGAAAGCGGGCAGCAGAACCCGGGAAGAGACACTCCCAAGACGAATTAGCGAGAACACGATCCAACTTACGCCAAATATGGGACTGAATCTGCTTATTGAACCAAGTAAACTGACAACCAGAGAACTGAAGATCATCCAAACCAGCCTGACCCAAATAGCAGCCCAAATCATCTTTCCAAGCCGGCCATGCCACAGAGCCACCACAATGCTCAAACGGAGAGCGAATAGCATTAAAGTCTCCCAAAACAAGCCATGGAAAGTCATCAAAAACACTACCACTAGAAACCAAGTCGGCCCAAAGCTCCCGACGCTTCTCGTAGTCACACTCACCATAAACCACCGAAACTACACAAGTCCACAACCTAGAAATATGAGACACACTACAATGAATAACTTGAGATGAAGAGCGAATAATGCTAACATCAATGTCACTAGGGTTCCAACACACCCAAATACGGCCATACGGAAGAAAATCAGAGTGGCAAAAAAACTTCCATGAAGGATTAATCCCACGAGAGACATTCACAAAATTAACCTCATTTACCTTGGTTTCAACTAAACCACACAAAGAAAGCTTCTCATCACGAAGAAACCTCCTAACTTCAGCTTGTTTAATTGGGTCATCGAGACCCCGAATGTTCCAACAACCAAAAATCATTAAAACAGAGAAGAGTATAGCCAAACCCAAACAAATCAGTGTCGTCGACCCCCTCTCGGGGGCTGCCGTTTCTGACTCCTCTTTCCACCAGAACCCTTTTTCTAGATTTGTTTTTTTTTTTTTTGGAAAATTACAAAAAATTGAGAGAGCGGTGGCTGTGTTAAATTAAGAGAGCGGGAGTAGAGTTTTTTCTTTGTGCGTTTTGGTAGAATGTAGTATCCGTTTTTACTTCTTTGTTTATGAGTTCTTACTCTTACCCCCAGAAAAAAAAATATCACTTTAGTCCTATAATTTTGAAAATATAAATATAATTTTTTTATGTTTAATATTTTCAGTTAATTTTGAATCATATTTCATCCAATTAATGTTAAAAGATTTGAATACCATAAAGATTATCTAAATATGATAAAATTTTATTTCAAAATTAGATTTAAAAAAATGACTTAATTATATATTTTTTTCACTAAAATGTATATTTTCTAATTATAAGGATTAAAACTTGTATTTTTAAAACATCATTGACCAAATATCGTTATAATAATATATAGGATAATTGAATGTAATTTTACCTAAAAATATAATTAAAAATTGATCCGAGTATCGAATTATATGATTGCCAGCGAAATCACACCATGCTCTGTGCAGTAACTATCATAAATCATAACTTCGTTGTTCGTTCTACCGAATAGAAATTTGAAAATTATTTTTCAATCATGCAATTATGCTGAGTTTGGCAGAAAATAATGCACTTAAGAGTATAAATTGTGAAACAAATTATAGCGTATAAGTAAGCGTTAATGCTTACGTACAAAAATAATCTCATCTTCGTGCAGTTTAATTTTGTGAGTATATAACCTAACATTAACTATACATTTAAAATAACATTTAAACTAGGGGTGAGTGGGAGTAGATTTGTTACCACAAACCAATTTCCTGATCTCCTGAGACTCAATGACCTTATTAGCCAAACTGTTATCATTGGGCGTGGGCGAATCATAAGTTCCATAAGGCGGAGACTCAACCAAAACAGACTTAGGAAGATCCTCGACAAGAAGAGAAGAAGCACGGGAACATTCACCTTCATCCTTACCCTCTGCCTCCGTAATAAATGCCTCAGACGAAACCACAGACATATGAGGAGTTACCAGAGCCGATTCCAACCTATTGGAAGAGCACTCACCCAAAACAAGAACCCTGTTAGTGGGAACATCCTGAATCACATCACCGCTCGAGCTAATAGAAGTGGTCACAGTTACTCCCTTTCCTTTCTTCTTCTTAGAGACCGGAATCCAGACACCATCATTTACCTCAGTAGTGTCAGCCGTAATAACTTTATCCATAGAAGGAATAAATGGCTTGGGAATCCAGGACTGAGAGGGTTTGCTAACCTCCTTACTAGGAGCTTTTTTAGGGTAGGAATTCACCGAATGGCCAAAAACCTCACAAGTAGTACATTTCACAAGAACCCATTCAAACTCAACCCTAAAAGGTACCCTAGTACCATCAGGATATTGGAAAACACTCTCCTCGACAAGGGGGTTTCGGGCATCAATCTCAACATAAACTCGAGCGAAACTGAGCCGTTTCCTAGAAAGGGTAATATTGTCAGCATTGAGAGGTCTCCCAACTGCACTAGCCACACAACTAATCCCTTTAGCCGTCCATAAGTCAAAAGGCAGATGAAAGAGTCTAACCCAAACCGGAACCTTGAACAAGTCCTCATTGGTCAAAGATAAGCCAGGTTGCCAAAGTTTGAGAACCAACAGTCTATTAGCCATATGCCAATGGGCTCCGTCTAACACCGCACTAGCTTCTTTAAGGCTATCAAATCTAAACAAAAAGAAGCCGTTATCAGAGGTAAGAACCTCTAGCAAACCAAGCCTCCCCCATAACTTGTGTACAATAGAGTTGACAGTTTGAAAATGAAGTCTTTTACCCACAAAGTAACCAACCAAAGTACTCCGCCAATACACACTACCCTCTTCAATAACCTCAGCAGGAGGGCACACTACAACCTTACCATCAATAACACTAGGTTGAACATAGTGCAGTGCGGTGGAAAAACAAGCCGAGTCAAGTGAATCAACTACTTTAGGTCTATTCAGCGCAGAAGCATAACTCTTAGGACAAGCAGAAGCACTGCCCCCCAAAGCTACTGCAGGAGACGAAAAAATATGACCAAAAGCATTAGATTGAACATTCACACAAGCACTATCCGCCTTAGCAAACCCAGAGGCACTAGCAACACCAACTAAAGAACTCAAACTCGCAGCCAGTGGAACAAGCCCATAATCAAAACCATAAGGCGAGACTAAGCCACCACAAGACACAGACCTAGAATCACCAAAAGAGTAACCAGCATTAACGACATCACCAAACTCATTCACAGGGAGAGAAGAATTCAAGACAGAGGCAGCATGGGCCTCACAAGCAGCAGACACAGCAACCCGACTAATAGAGTCACACAATCCAGTCACGACGGAAACAGAATTAGCAGCCAAGGTCTCACAAACTGGAAGCACAACAGAAAGGTTAACGGGAAAATTCATAATTTCAGAACCAGGAAAACCCCCACCACCAGAGCCACCCTCAACACCAATAATGTTAACACCAACACTACACAAGAGCCCAACCTGCCAGCAGAGCCACCTGCAACATCGAGTCCAGACTCACAAACAACACTAACAGACCCAGAAGTTGCGCCAAGCCCAGAACCACTAAAACTCTAGCAACCAATAGATCCCCCGTCAACACCAAGACCAGAACCAAAGCCAACCGAACCCCCGTCAACCCCTAGACCAGAACCACATCCAACAGAACTCCGGTCAACACCAGGACCAAAACCACAAAAGGCGCTAACAGAACCAGAGGGTACGCCATACCCAGCCCCACAGACAAGGTTATCAGATGTAGAAACCAAACCACGAGACACAGAGCCAGAAGCAGAAAGAACGACACCAGTAGAGAAAGAAGGCTTGGCACTAGTCACAGGTGCCGACACCGACGAGCAGACTGGAGAAGAGCTCGCAAGACCCTTCACAGAATCCAAACGACCTAAACCAAGATCCACAAGAGGCGGGGTTGTAGAAGCCAAAGAGTCATGAGAAACAACCCTAATAGCCTTGCGGCCAACACCAGGGAGGAGCGGCCCCACCACAGGAAAATCTGACGGAGACATAGACGAAAAATATGGGAAACAAGGGGAAGAAATGAACGACATTAGAAAGGGAAAGAGCCGAAGCAAAAGACCCATGTCACATCCGATATTGTTTTGTCTGGCAGGGTCTCTTCCTCAAGAGAGCCGTTGAACAACCCATGTCACATCAGTCTTCTAAAAGCCCAAACTTCCAAGTAGGATATACGCCATATGTCTTCAAACATAAAATATCATATGGTCTCAACTCCGTTCCTCGAGTCAGCATACCGAGGTGAATAATGCTTGATCAAACTTCCTGACTTCTTCAACCAGGTCAGATCGTGTAACATCCCGCCTAGGCCAGGATGCTACCGGTAGGAGACAGGAAAACCCATCTCCATAAGCCTCTGATTCTAACGAAATTTCGGCATGATATATGCAGAACATCATGCAACCTGGCTTATAGCCAGCACCCGGAAAAAACCTGTTATGCAATTCAAATCATATCAAACTCATCAACAAGGCCTCAGGCCTGAACTCAATAAACATAATGTAAATACTTGGCCTCCGGCCAGAACTCAAAATAAAACAAAACTTTTACATAACCTTTACATATATACTAAAATGTAAATACAATACAAAACAATGAGTCGTGAGGACCCATAACTTGACCCATGACTCAGAGACTCTCTTGACTGCAATTGGGGCAATCCACTGTCTTCAAAGTCTTCACTGAAATCCTACTGGCTCAATAAGACTGCTACTAACCTGCAAAACTAACAAACTGTTGTGGTGTGAGTCACAATGACTCAGTAAGTAACCTTGCTCATAACTTGAGCGTCAAAACATACAAAGTCTGAATTCCATTTCTGATTTAACTTGAATTGACTATATTTCCATACAACTAAGTATTGGGTCTGAGCTAACTATCTAGGTCTGATCCATTTACATCATATTACTTCATACTAATCCTTTTATATGATTACTCACATACTTTAATTTCAGTTTATCAGTTATGGTCTAAACATCTTAGCATGTATACACATATACATCAAGGTTTCATATCACTGACAACCATGTCATTTATTAAAACTCATTTTAGTCTGCTCATATATAACTCAGGTTCTGTCTACTAGTTATATTTTCATACATCCATAATATACGTGTCAAGTCTATATATCATTAACAACCTTATCAATAATCCATCACGCTTTTGCTACGCAACTCAACTGTCTTTCCACTTTCCTATTCATTCTTTGCCAGTTTGGTTTGGACACTTAATATAGTTATCTTTCTTTTATTTCATTGAAATATCAAATCGGTAATGTAAAATATTACTTCTATTCACATACTATTATCAATCACGTACTCATGTATATAGAACCATGTTATCATACATCAATGCTTTCTAAAATACTCATTATATGTAGACATATAATACATATACTTATACGAATGTGATCATGCTAACATGCATTAACATCATCTATATGCATCTCGGATGTTTTCCAGAGCATGTGACCTTTATACTCATCTTGTGAATCATACTCTACACAACATGGCATGCTTTTATGAACTATTACTTTGAAACCTTTTCTGAAAAACTTACATATGGATGTACTAATGCTTTCATGCATAATATCAACTATATGCATTTTCAAATGATAACCAAAATGTATAATTTATATGCTTGACTTGTAAACTTTACCCTACCTAACATGCTATGCTTTTAGAAAATAGATTCTGAACTGAAGAACTCTTTTCTGAAAGTTTCTTTCTAAAAACTCTTTGCTGAAAACATTACTTGAAAACCAATTTCTGCTTAAAATTCTGTATCTCTTATGAAACTACTGTTTCTGGAAACTTTCTTTTCTAAAAAGCTCTTTCTGAAAGCTGTAACTGAAAACTGAAATCTAAAAAAATGTTTCTAAATTATGTTGCTAAAAACTGTTTACTGAGAATCTGAAAACTGAAATCTGAAATCCTTTTTCTGAAAACCGAATCTCCGCCCGTAGGCACATCTCCGCCCGTAGGTGCATCTCCGCCCGAAGGCGCATCTCCGCCCGTAGGCGCATCTCCGCCCGTAGGCGCATCTCCGCCCAGGAATATACCATATGAGCGCTGAGGATCTAGAGGCGTCCCCCCAGTCCTCCACATGTGCACATGTGTATAAATCCGTCAATTCCAACAATGTACAACTGGGATGGGTCAAATCCCAAATCTCGAATCCATATGATATCCGTCAATTCCATCAGTGTCTCAAGTTACGTACTGGGGTGAGGTTTTACCTCATGCCCCGAAAATATAAAACTCATGCTTAAATCTCAAAACTGAAGGGAATATTTTCTGAAATACATTTCTTTTCAAAAGCAACTGAAGCTTTTCTTTAAAACACTCTGAATTTTTCAAAACCTTTTTAATTTCAACTTCACTCTGGAAATCATTTCTAAAAGTTTTTGAAAATTCTGAAAATCTTATCAGCTTATGAAAAATTTTGTTTATGCTAATGCACCCAAATATATATGCATGCACACAATTATGCTCATATACACACATATATTTTCCATGCATGATCTCGTATTCTCTCACTTATGATTTTATCCATGTCTATGCTCGTGTATGCATGCTAACATATGTTCATGTTCATAACAATTCCTCAATTATACATGCTACCCATGTTCATACTTACATGTTCACAAGTATATATACTCTGAGGTCTTTCTCTTTCACACATATGCTCAGTCATTCAACATGCTTTGACTTTCAATCACTCATGAATATAAATACTTGCTACATCATTACTTCATATTCTCATATATATGCCTCAATATATATATATATATATATATATATATATATATATATATATATATATATATAATATATTCTTTTTAAGTTAACGCATGCTTTCTCATTCACAAACTGCATTTAACAACATCAAGTCGTTTTATTCTTCCTCCATATTTCATACTTACACTAATACACACACACTAACATAAACACTTATTCCTGCCCACTTACATGCCTATTATTCATACATGTATACTTATCTATACACGCACATATCCTTTATCATTCTTCTACTTTCTCATGTCATAAATTTACATATGTCCTCATGCAATGCATATACTACTCATCCATACTCTCTATCATCTTATGTACATGTATCTATACTTATGTTACTACACATGTATATATGCTCAATTTCGTATGAAATTCAACACTTGCATTCATATTATTCTTATACACACTTGCATGCTTAATCATGTCAACTTACATACTTACTATTCATACTTATCCATGTATACTATCGTTCTTATGCTAATACACACATTACATAATTACTTGGTTAATTATATACTCACATGCTCACTATAGTTATGCATTTTACACAACTTTCTACTTTCTAGCTCTCTCTAGCATTCTTGCTTTTACACATAGCTTATTTTATCACGATTATGTCTGTTTATCTCATTTATAACTTTAATCCCAAATCCATAGGGTGTAGTTTTCTACAACCCCCAAACCCAAGTATACTAATACTATACAAGCAAGCATTCAATCATTTATCACATGGGTTACTTACCTGGCTAGGCGAACACTCAAGATCCTGGTCCAAACTGCCAAAATAAATAATAAAACGCGATCAGAACCGCTATTTGCGGAACTTTAGACATTTCTATAATAAACTTCGGATCCTTCTCGGAATAATCAAATCAAATCCGAAACTTGTCGGATTTTCCCGATTCATCTAAAATCACTGTAATACTCATTCTAAGTCATTACATAATGTTCTAAACTAACTCATTTGCTTAAATTCTCGATTTACGCATTTGCGGAAAATCTTACGGAAAAGTTTCCGCAAACACTACGAAGGTTCTCGAACCCTCCGAACTTATCCAAAATTACTTAATTACCCTCGCAATACCATATTCGTGTCATGCCCATGGTTACGGTCAACATTGCTCAGTCGCGCGAGAAACTCCGTTTTACCGGAAACTCGCTAATTCTACCGGATCGATCTAATTTATTCCGTTTCTCCCCGAATTCTACCACATCCATCATTTTAACATATTAAATCACATCCAATTCATTTCATGGCAATTCGCTAAACTACGAACTACTAGAAGCATCCGATAATAAATCGATACACTTTAAAATATCAAATTTTGAACAAGGAGTCGTACCGAAATTCTGAGGGCATATTCGGACTCCCAACGGCCATACGAACGCGCTGGTGTCGTCGGAGTTCTGATCGGAGTTACTATTCATTTGGGTTTCATTATTCACGAGTGCATTTCTCATCGTTTTGCGTGCAACCGGCCGCTGTTCGGTGAAATCAACTCAGCATACTCGTAGTACTCATCAAGGGCTTCGATTTGGTAGGTGACTTGGGCCGTGAAACGAACCGAGTCGGGATCACGAAATCCATTTCACGCTTATTTCTCCTCTTGCCGCCGCTGTTGCCAGTGTTTTCACGGCCACCGGCAGCCGCCATCAGACTCGCCATCGTTGGGCGGTCAGGTCTGCACCGTTGCGCCGGCTTGTGGTGGCCGGAGTTGCTGTCGGCGACTCCTTCTTCTCCAAGGGCGATGAGGGGTGCAGGTGAAGGAGGGAGATAAGGTTTGCCATTTTTGTGATTTTCCAAAACTTGGAGGCTTTATATAATAGATGGAAAAATATCACATAGGCCCCCGCATTTTTGCTAATAAGCCCCTAGTTTGGGGTCTTCTCGGAAATTCTGGTTTTTGAGGCCCTTCTGATGCGATTCTCGAAAAGTGTTCAACACGAAAGTTGTTCGTCTCGGAAAAACGAGTCTGATAATTCAAGAATCAATCCAATCGGAGTTCGTTTGCTAATTCCGTGAACAAAACTGTAAACTTTACGTGTATAGTAAAAATCGCGTAACTGACTTTTGATCCCACGCGTTTCCCAACGTGACGAATATTCATAATATATAATCCCAACCCATTTAACACAGCTTGAACCCTTATTCTTTAATATTATCCTGTTCCGAGACTATAACTTCAGTCCGGGAAACATCCAGAACTGTCCCGAAAATCTGGGATGTTACAGATCGGTAATCATATACCCATCGAGTTGGCTTCTACAAATACCTCAATACTGCCAAGTCCAACACTTCTTCTTCAGATTGGGTCGGTAATCTCAATTTGCTTCATCATCAGCAGGTTTTACCCTCGGGAGAACTCTGCTGTAGAGTGGGCTCAGGCCCTCTGTCTGACTTTAGCCTCTCTGAGCTCTTGGCCCTTTATCATCCTCTCTTGGCCAAGTACAAACCCTATTTTACCCCTCCTCAGTATTTGAACTTTCTTGAGATGAAAAACCACCATGAACAGTTATTATTCCTCATAAAAATGAATTATATATTTTAAAACTCTCTTTAAAAATTGAGTGAGTTGTTGGATAATTTCTCTTATTATATGAATACGTCATATTATTATATTATTGTCCTCAATGGGTGTAGCTTGGTGTTATATGGCTCAAGATCTCATATTGAGGTCTTGAGTTCGAATCCAGGGAGTGCGTTTCTTGTAAGAGCCTGGGACAGCCGGGGGTTTTACCTATTCCGTTTAAGCTCGGAAAGGGTGGTTTGGCGGTGAGATTTCCAACGATTTCAAAAAAAAAGTGATTCAGATTATTATGATCCAAATTAATTTATAAATCTAACTCTATATAAAATATCTGAGTAAAATTATTTGCCCCCTTGATTTGATAGATACTAAGAACTGACTTGGACAATAACCATTTACATATTGGATAAGAAAACAGAAAATAATTATGTTCGCTTTGGTTTTTTTCATGTTTTCTTTCTAGAATAATCGTCTTTTTTCAACATATAAAAGATTTGATACAAATAAATTGTTAGGGATATGCCCTATACCCAACTTATGGATGGGCTATATGTACATATATTTGTAATATTTTCATTAATTAATAAAATGGCAATCTTTATTATACGTGTCTTAGATAAATTATATGAATCATCAAACACTGTAATAAAGCCCTTGGAGTAATAAGATGATGGCTTCCACGCCTTATGAGAATCATTACTCTTAAACGTTCATAGTCATAGTTTTGTGAATAATCTGGGCGTTCACAAAGCGGAGAGACTAGCATGATGATATGATCCGCCCTTAAGTGGGGTAGCCGATCTCATAGGCTACTAGCGGAGATCCGTCCGCTTGGTGTATCACATGGATGCATGAGTTGCTCATGTCCATCGAACTGACCACCGAAAGTTTTCACATGGAGTGTTTATCCCATATATCTGTGAGAACTTTCATGTATCGATTGTATGACTAGTCCTTAGACTTGAGGTCTTTACAATCTTATGTGTGGATCAAATAACTTTGACATTCTCCTTCCCCGGTTCAAAAGATTCGGTCATAAGGGTATGATTGGGTCATTTTTGAAACACATGAAGTTTGTAAAGATACAACAGAGAATCACCACTCTCTCGGATAATATTTTCTTATAAGAGTAATATTCCAGTTCGCGGGTTGATATGTGTGGTCAGTGCTTGAGACTGTGGTCGCAGCGGAAGAATCATGTGAGATTCTTGGGTTAGCACGATTCATGACACTATCAACATCATACATTTGACTATATGGGTAGACATTTTCCATACCCTAGGTCAAATGGTGGGGATACAGTGAGGTGAGGGACCGTCTCATATGTAAATCGCATACATAATGGGTATATATATTTTTCCTTATCATTTGGGGGCCTTGGCATGTTGCTAGATGTCAACCTTGGTCATTGAAATCGAACGACCATCTGATCAGAGGATAATTTATGTTCGATTAAATTATCACGATTCATTTCATGTCTAACTTGAGGGGAACCCAAAAGGTCACACACAACAAAGTCGAAATCAATGGTTAACAGTGCACAATACAAATTTAACAGCATATATGATTGTTGTAGGAATTGTTCATAAATGGTTCAATGTGTTTAATTATTGAACAGATCATTTATGAGGTTCTATAGTGGCTTAGGGATGGTGAATGATGATAGGGGTACTTTGGGAATTGGAATAAATAAATAAATAAAACATGAATAGTAACATGAATTACGTGAATAGTAATATGAATAGTAAATTTTTTTTTTTTGTTATTTGTTTTGAATTCCAATTCGGCTCAAACTCTTATTAGGGTTTTATAATCTCATTAAACCACTAAATTAAGATCCAATGGCTAAGATTAAATTAGCATTTATCCCACATCGGATTCTTAATTAATTTTGTTGTCTTTGGAGCACATATATAAACCCAAAGAATTCTTCACAAATTTTTGCACCAAACCTTTCATATCTTGGGTTTATATGAGTGAGAAACTCTAAAGTTTAAGAGTAAGCCACTGATTTTGAGGATCCTTAAGTCTAATTGACTAGAGGAACCTCGAGTTAAAAGTTTTGAGGTATTTGCCTAGGCTAGCACCAAGGGCAAAACACATGTGCACTCAAGGCGTAGTCTTGCCTTTGAGTTTTGGCTTTGGTGTGTGCACCTTTGGAGGCCACACACTTGGGTGGCTCTTTGGAACGTGGAATAGTTTGCTGAGTTCGAGAAAAGCTTGTAGATTGGAAGGAGGACTGGAGGAGTCTTTGGTTCAAGTAAGTTTTTTTCTTTCTTTATTTTAATTAGAGTTCTTATGATAGTTAGCATGTTTGGGTTTATGTTCTTTGCATGTTTTATGCGTTTTTATGCTTAGAATATATAGTAACATGCCTAGGCTTGTAGAATAATAAAAACAAATGGGTCTTGGGCAAAGGGATAGCGGCATCATAATTTGATTTATTTAATTTTCCGTTGCGCACTTGCGGCCGCTTCCCAACAGTGGTATCACCGTGTCGTTTTTGTTTTGATTAGTTCTCTCTCATTTGACCTCGAAATTGAGTGTATAAAAGCTCGTTGGAAAGCTAACACCCTGAACTTAATTTTAGGCACAAGTTTTGTATGATTTGGTTAATATTTGAATTGTGATATTGCATTTAAAGTTCACGCATCTATAAAAAATGTGAATAGTAAATTTATTTGAATAAAATAAAATACAATATCATAATTAAATATTAATCAAAGTTATTTAATGCCTAAAATAATTCCAACATATTAAAACTCATATTCTTGATGATTCTATGTATTATTAGAATTGGCATGATTATTTTAGGGTGCAAGCATCTAGAGACTTTCTAAGGAAATAGAGAGTGTATTGCTTATCCCTTAGCTAAGTAATTATTCTGTGATGAACTTAGAGATTTATTACCTTTAAGGCTAATAAATTTTAGTGTTCCTAGAACATGCCAATGATCTAATAAGCAAGAAAAGGTGTTCATAAATTCATTATAAGTTGCGGAATTACTTACATTGAATGGATTTGAGCTTTTAAAATTTTGAGAAGAAGATCTCCAAGATCCTTCCTTTGTTGATTCCAAGCTTTGATTTGGTTTCCAAGATCCTTCCTTTGTTGATTCCAAGATTTGATTTGTGAATGAAGATCTCCAAGATCCAAGCTTTGAGTGATGATTCCAACCCTTGAGTTAGTTTCCCTATCACCTTAGTTGATTCCATGAAGTGCTAGCTTTGTTGATTTTGCAACAAAATCAAAGAGAGGGAGAGTCCAAGTTCACGCCCATGGAGGAGAGGATATTAGGGTTTCCAATTGTTTCAAGTGTTGTGTTGGAAGTGAAGTCAGAGAGAAGGCTTTTGGTAAAATCCCTTTTACCCTTTT
Source organism: Zanthoxylum bungeanum (assembly GCA_019454045.1). Classification (NCBI taxonomy): domain Eukaryota; kingdom Viridiplantae; phylum Streptophyta; class Magnoliopsida; order Sapindales; family Rutaceae; genus Zanthoxylum; species Zanthoxylum bungeanum. The sequence continues at coordinate 230,746 of SKCR01017978.1, forward strand.
TTTTTTGGAAAAGAAAATCCCTTTTACCCTTTTCACCTAAACTAGGTAGTTGGGTAAATGGTTTTACCAAAACCATTACAAGGTGGTTGGATGGTTGGTGGCTTGGCATAAATGCCAACTACCCTCCCAACTACCACATGTGAAGTGGGCCCCACATTGAATTCAAAATTCAAATGGATTCTAGGAATGTTTGCCGCGGCTCGGATTCGTTTAATCCGATTAAACGAATTTCCATCGCTAAATAATTAAATCTAATTTAATTAAATGACGACGCCTCGTAAATATATTACGAATGCCGTTTACGAATTAATTCTAAATTAATTCATTCGCTCGTATTAAAGTCCAACTTTAATTTCGTAAAGAAATCCAATTCATATTAATATATCCGATATATTAATTTTAGCCCATACGAATAAATTAAATAGAAAAATCAAATTTAAATATTAAATTTATTCTTCCGATTAATTCCAAATTAATCGCGTTCTCTCTCTTCCGAACACATTTAATCCCAGATTAAATAATGCCTCAATTAATCCCAGATTAATTTTCTCCATCTTAATTAATCCTAGATTAATTCTCTCTCTTAATTAATCCCAGATTAATTCTAATTCGAGTCAACTGTCATCGGTGAATCTTTGGGAAGCGACCCAAGAGATCCCTGGATATGTTGGCAGTAAATACGGTCATCGGATTATCCGAATACGTGCGTACCTCGTACCACGTGCTTACCGATTTACAAGACATGGTTGGCTTCTAGCAAAGCACCGTGCCTACCCAATTCTCCAGAAATATCCTTACTGGAATATATAATCTATGTCAGGCGTAGTATACATAGTATTGCGTATTGCGATCCAGTATCGAATGTCACGTGCTAGGCCTGGGGGTGGAATGTGTCTGCCCCGTACGAAGCACATGTCGGATGTCTGGTAACTAGTCTCTATAATCGGATGAACATGACCTAGTCATATCATCCCGATGACTGCAGTACTTAAGAGCACTAGTTCCGTATCCTACGTGACATCATCTCGACTATGACTGGAGTGATACTTCCGTCTTGACATCACACCCAATACACTACGATTCTCAATATACCCAGCAGAGGCGTACACAGAACCGGTTAAAGCCCTGGACGACCAAAACTAAAGCATACCGATTGTCGCAAGTATTAGCAGTGCAAGTTTCAGGTTAAGACCAAATACACCTACCCTGATTTCGAACTTCCATAGACACATAGTCATACTACCAATGGAATTCTGAGGGGTCTATCCAGAGCGAAGCTGTTTCCGCACCATCGGTAAACACAACCTCCTATCGCACTTGCATAAGTATCCAATACTTAAATATATGAGAACTATGTCGTTGTGCTCCCACAACGCGCACAAGTGCAATACTAGTCTATTCCGCATTATCGATGTCCAGTCTCGATAATACTACGACTAGGGATATTTAATGATTAATCCTTCGAGGACTGATACTGTCTCATATCATCTCAATCCAGGAACTAATCATAGGGACCTCCTATCATTTATACATCTAGGTGAAAAATCACAAATGATAAGAGCACAATCTCATTATCACATAGTTAATTTGTACAACAACACCATGATCTGTACAAATAGTGACGCTATGGATCATAATTGTCCAACAATCTCCCACTTGGCCTATAGCCAGTCATTCGAGTGTCATACACCCAAACTATGTACGGTTCGCTCAAACTGCTGAGGAAAGACTTTTGTCAGCGGATTTGTATGATTATCGTCTGATGCAATTTATTCGATCATCACATCGCCACGATGTATGATCCGAATGAATCAGATGAATAGTCGAAGTATATATATCTGGATCGTTGATGAGACCATTAATTCTTTATTCTGCGATGTAACCTAGCTCACCTGCTGACAAAACTATTTCTAATCTAATTAGAATTGTTAATGACCCAGATGGCTTCTATTGCTGCCTCAGCCACAACAATAACCTGCATTTGTTGTTTATTCGGCAACAGCTTCTTGCTTGGAAGATTTCTAGCTCACTGTACCGTTATTCAAACTGTATAGTACCGTTGTTACGACTTTTAGTCGCTTAATCAGTTAGGAAACTTGCAACAGTGATCCCAGTCACTTCAAGTTCTCCATCTCCATAGTTTAAGACATCATCCTTAGTTCTCTAAGATACTAACAGATGTTCTTATTATCAATCCAGTGACTATCACTTGGATTGACTTGTTTGTGACTCCATATGCTCAAAGCGTATGAGACACCAAGTCACGTACATTTTTCAATGTACGAGTTCTCAGAGAGTGTTAACAACTTTAAATCTATCCCAGTAGATCTTTATTCCTAGAATAAAGGTTGTTTCTCCCAAGAATTCTACGGAGAGTTTTCATGAAAGCCAAGCGTTCACCGATTATAATATGAGAATATCATTTCCAAGAAATGACATATCATTATCATAAGGACATTTAATGTCAGTGCGCTCCCAGTAACCTCTTTATATACACAAGAATCATTTCATTTTAAATTAAATCATACACCATTATGATTACATCAAAACGTTAGTTCCAAGAACGTAATGCTTATTTCAATCCCTCTATGGATCGAATAACTCGCAAACTTTGTTTGCTAGTTTTGGTACGACAAAACCGCCAGGATGTTGTAAACATCCTCCAAAAGGTTTCCTTTTCAGGAAAGTGATTTTTCGGTTCAGCTACCTGTGGACGCTGGTTTTCGCCCGAGGTCCACAATCGAGAATTTATAGGTTAGGGGCACTAGCGATCCTGCAAAATAAAGGTAGAGTGAGTGTGGAGGTTACTACCCACCGGTGTAGTGGGTGCCGTAGGCACTCCGACGCTCAAGTCAGTGATGAAGACGAGCTGTAAGTAATGGAAGAGCAAGGCTAGAGACTACCTTGATCCTCGTTGATTTCCGTGAGGGCGATAGATATGATATGATGAGAGCTCTGGAGAGAAGATTATTGAGCTATGAGAGTTCTGGAGAGAATATTATTGAACTATGAGAGTTGTGGAGAGAAGATTATTGAACTATGAGAGTTGTCGAGAGAAGATTATTGAACTATGAGAGTTGTGATCCCCTTCTCTTCTGGATCTCGGTTCATTTTATAGGCTATTTGAGGTGAGATTCATGAATGTGTTTAATTGATATATGTTTTGTGTGTTGGTAACGGTCGTGTCATGAAGGAGTATTATGGGCAGTCATGAAGACTGAAAACGGCTGGGTTATGAGGGGTATTTATGAGTCTGAGCGTTTCGTGGGCTGGCGTATGATGGGCCTTGGTTATGGTTTGGATGTGGGGTATTTTACTGGGAGTGGGCCCGTGAATCTTCGGGCTTGGGTCTTATGTTGGGGAGTCGGGGTGCGTTCAGTGTTGGGTCTGAAGCAAAAGGTCGAAATTGCCCTTGGACCAAATTTGGCCCATTTAGTATGTCCCCTACTCTCTAAGTCAATGAGTCATTGTCTTGGAGAGTATTTGTCGCGTGTGTCGTATGAGGTATGTATAAAGCATGTAAGTGAACCTGGACGTTGATGTCGTTTGGACCTGTCAAAGATCACACCATTTTGATAAAGCTGAGTAAATACCAATAATGAACCTCAGTCGACCAAATATTGATGTTGATCTAAGAGATCGTTATGAGTTTGTGGGAATGTCCATGTCGACCAGATGAAGGTCAGGTCTTGAAATTGACTCTACATGAGCCCATGAGGAATGTCCCTGGTCGACTGAGCCAGATGAAGGTTCATGATATAAGTCATACGATATGTGTAGTCCACATTTACAATTTCGACTCTACATGAGTCCATGGGGGATGTCCCTGGTCGACTGAACCAGATGAAGGTTCAGGATATAAGTCATACGACATGTGTAGTCCATGTCTATAACTTGACTCTACATGAGTCCATGGGGGATGTACCCGGTCGACTGAACCAGATGAAGGTTCAGGATATATGTCAAACGACATGTGTAGTCCATGTCTACAACTTGACTCTACATGAGTCCATGGGGGATGTCCCCGGTTGACTGAACCAGATGAAGGTTCAGAATATAAGTCATACGACATGTGTAGTCCATGTCTACAACTTGACTTTACATGAGTCCATAAGGATGTCCCCGGTCGACTGAACCAGATGAAGGTTCATGATATAAGTCATACGACATGTGTAGTCCATGTCTACAACTTGACTCTACATGAGTCCATGAGGGAAGTCCCCGGTCGACTGAACCAGATGAAGGTTAGGATAATCCCCATACTACGGGTCAAATGACCAGGGGAGTCTTCAATGTCGTTTGGACCAGATGAAGGTCTATGAAAGTCTTCACGCTACAGACCTGACGAAGGTCCAAAAGTCTTTCCTTATCATACTACTAGACCCGATGAAGGTCTATGAAGGTTATCACTCATTCTCCTGATGAGGGTCCATGAGACTACGATCATATGGACCTGTCGAATGGACTTGATAATGGTCCAAGAAGGTCATCACTTCTCACTCTACTAGACCTGAAGAATGTCAATAAGGGTTCTCATTCCTCATTCCACAAGACCTGACAAAGTTTAATGAAGGTTCTCATTCCTCATTCTACAAGACCTGACAAAGGTCAATGAAGGTATAATTCCTCATTCTACAAGACCTGACTAAGGTCAATGAGGGTATAATTCCTCATTCTATAGGACTTGTAGTCTGAGACCATGTCGTCTGAAGACCATGAGACTACAGTCGAATGAACTTGATGAAGGTCCATGAGGTTCATCATCCTACTAGATTGGATGAAGGTCGGTCGATTGGGCCTGATTGAGGTCTAAGGGATTCTTCATACTACATAATCTGATGAAGGTCGGTCGATTGGACCTGATGGAGGTCCAATGGATTCTTCATACTACTTAATCTGATGAAGGCTGGTCGATTGGACCTGATGGAGGTCCAAGGGATTTTTCATACTACCTAACCTGATGAAGGTCGGTCGAGTGGACCTGATGGAGGTCCAAAGGATTTTTCATACTACCTAACCTGATGAAGGTCGGTCGAGTGGACCTGATGGAGGTCCAAAGGATTTTTCATACTACCTAACCTGATGAAGGTCGGTCGAGTGGACCTGATGGAGGTCCAAAAGATTTTTCATACTACCTAACCTGATGAAGGTCGGTCTAGTGGACATGATGGAGGTCCAAAGGATTTTTCATACTACTAGGCATGATAAAAGATTCCCTATATAGTCTGGAGTTTGCGGTATTAAATCAATGTCGTATGGATATGATGACTAACCTTTCATGTCTTCTGAGGAATGTGATATCCATGTCTTGTCGAATGGGATCTTAAATAAGTGTAAGCCTCATACGTGTCATGTCGAGTGAGTCTTAAGCCTCATACGTGTCATGTCGAGTGAGACATTTACCTCATGCTGAGTGTAGTGTCCAGTGGGACATTCACCATATGATGAATCTTCATTTGAAGCATCTTCCTTGAGCCGATACTACATCTTTGTATTGTCGAGTGGGATAGCATCCTTATGATGTGTATCCATGTAATGTTTATTGGAACTTTAGGCAACTCACCCTACTTATCTGTTGTGTCGAATGAAACTTCAGCCAATAACTGATCCTTCCTCCATATCGTGTCGACTGGAACCTTAGCATCTAACTAAGACATGTTCCTTGTCGTGTCGAGTGGTGCTTCAGCCCTTGGCTAGGAGTTCTTCCTTGTCGTGTGGAGTGGTACCTCAGCTCCTAGCCAAGACTTTTTCCTTGTGGTGTCGAGTGGTGCTTCAGCCCCTGGCTAGGAGTTCTTCCTTGTCGTGTGGAGTGGTACCTCAGCTCCTAGCCAAGAATTTTTCCTTATCATGTCGAGTGGACCCTCTGTCAGATACTAAGCCTTCTTCCATCTGGTAATGTCGACTGGGATGTCCATGCCAAGTATTCATTTGTGCATTGTCGTATGGGACATCCTTCTCATGGTAAGTCTTTATACAGGTAGAGTGGGGCTACTAGATATTCAATGCAAGATACATTGCTTCGTCGTATGGGGTGAATGGTAGGAAAATTGGTTAAATTGGAAGGATGCGCCTTGTTCTTTCATGGTCGAATGAGGAGATGAAAATCCTTCCATGTAGTTTGGAAGAGATGGAAATCCTTCATCGTCTGAAAGATATGATCATTTTTTTCACGTAGTATGGAGGATATGACAATCCTAGAGTTTACTTCTTGGCCGATTGGGTATGTTGGAGGATTTTGAGGGTATTCTCATGTCGATTGGGAGAAGCATGTCGATTAGGCCAGGTGTTGGTAAATATAGGTAGATTGGAGCAAATGGGTTTCTCCCTAAGTTGGAGTTTTGTGAGTGATAGTTTTCTTTCTAAAGTAACCAATGAATACTTATTTGGGAAGCTATGATGTCCCAAAGGCGACAATGGGTGGTTATCTAGCCCTTTTTTTATTGACTAATTACATCAAGTATCACTTTATTGAAGTACATGCTAACATATTAGTTGGAGGGTCGCTTGGGCGGATTTGAGGTTCTCTCATTGTGATGGCTGATGGAATTATCTCTTTTCTTGTTTCTTTTATCCTCCTCCCATCTAATCTCAATTTGAGCCTGGGCCATGACATGATCCATAGTGTAGCATCGAAATTTAGTGAGCTTTTTATAGAGTCCACTTTCTGAAGGTAATCCATTTATGAATGCTTCCACTTGCAGTAGGCTGATAGAGATATGGGATTGTTATCCTTTCTTTATTGAAGCGAGCCATGTAGCTTCGCAAGGACTCCCCTCTCCGTTGTTGGATTGCATTAAGGTCATTGGTGGTCTTCTCAAGCTTGCAAGAACTTGCAAAATGCTCCATAAATTTATCAGATAGTTCCTGATATGACCCAATAGTCCTGTAAGATAGATTGAGGAACCAAGTGAGGGCTGGGCCCGCCAATGTTTCTTCGATTCCTCTACACATTCCAGCTACCCATTGATGATGAGCCAAATCATTCGACATCATCTTGTATTTGTAATGGATCACATGATCGTTCGGGTCTGTGGATCCGTCATACAGCTTCATATCTGGAGTACTGAACTTCCTTGGTAGTTCGGTGGAAGTGATTGTGTCCAAAAATGAGGTATCTGAGATCGTGCCGGCTCGGTTTTTTCTCACTGGTAGTCTGATACCAGGTAGGCTGGAGAGAATTGCATCTTTGAACTCCTGCATTTCCTTGCGCATGGTGGAGGCAACTTGCCGTGCTTGGTCGGTTGAGGAAATATGTTGACTTCTTTCTTGATTTGGTGGATGGTTGTCTGATGGCAGATTGTCACTTGTCACATTATTGAATGCCCCCAAGAGATTGGTGGGGATTGTGGGATTGCCAGGAATGTCTGTAGTATCAGGTTGTCGGGAGGTTGAAGAGATTTGCTCCAGTTGCTTCTAGAGGGTTATATTGGAGATTCGCATGGCTGAATTTTCCTCTTCTAAGATTCATAATCGTTCTTGTAGAATGGCCAATTGAGAGGCCATAGGATCTAATGTCTGATCGCTGCTAGAAGCCATGTGCAGCTGTGTTGAAGGGACCGTAGACTGAGAGATCTTCGTCTGCTATGAATCGCTAAGGCCCCACGGTGGGCACCAAATTATGGACGCTGGTTTTCACCTGAGGTCCACAATCGAGAATTTATAGGTTGGGGGCACTAGAAATCCTGCAAAACAAAGGTAGAGTGAGCGTGGAAGTTACTACCCACCGGTGTAGTGGGTGCCGTAGGCACTCCGACGCTCAAGTCAGTGATGAAGACGAGCTGTAAGTAATGGAAGAGCAAAGCTAGAGACTACCTTGATCCTCGTGGATTGCCGTGAGGGCGATAGATATGATATGATGAGAGCTCTGGAGAGAAGATTATTGAGCTATGAGAGTTCTGGAGAGAATATTATTGAACTATGAGAGTTGTGGAGAGAAGATTATTGAACTATGAGAGTTGTCGAGAGAAGATTATTGAACTATGAGAGTTGTGATCCCCCTTCTCTTCTGGATCTCGGTTCCTTTTATAGGCTATTTGAGGTGAGATTCATGAATGTGTTTAATTGATATACGTTTTGTGTGTTGGTAACGGTCGTGTCATGAATGAGTATTATGGGCAGTCATGAAGACTGAAAACGGCTGGGTTATGAGGGGTATTTATGAGTCTGAGCGTTTCGTGGGCTGGCGTATGATGGGCCTTGGTTATGGTTTGGATGTGGGGTATTTTACTGGGAGTGGGCCCGTGAATCTTCGGGCCTGGGTCTTATGTTGGGGATTCGGAGGTACGTTCAGTGTTGGGTCTGAAGCAAAAGGTCGAAATTGCCATTGGACCAAATTTGGCCCATACACTGCCATATTTCATAAATGAAACATGCAGCATCAGCAAGCATTATCCAAATGGATTTAACGTGGCAACAGGTAAAAGATTTTGTTGTAATCAACACAATGTTGATAATGATATCTTTCGGCTACAAGCCTAGCTTAGTATGTTGGTATGCTGCCATCCACGTATGTCTTCCTTGAAGACTTATATAGTACCAATAGGCACAATGCCTTGCGGTACAACAACTAGTGTCCAAACATAATTGTTATACATGGAATCCATTTCGGACTCATGGCACTTTGCCATAATAGGGAGTCGATACCTTGTATCACTTCCTCATACGTAGTCAATTCGTATTCCTCAATAAGATTGACATCTTTATGAGGTGAGATCAGAAACTCATACCCCAAGTTATTTTCTGACTCTCTCCGACCTACGTTGTTCTTGTGTATTCGAAGATTATTGGTATAGCTTCATCCTTGATGAACTGTTTGTATTCCACTAAGGACTTGGTGCCTTGAACAGTATAACTCTGATTTTTCATCGAGTTTTACTATCCTCCCACTTACCACTGCATATCGGTATTCCTCTTAGGAAAACCGCATGGTGAGCAACAATTACATTGTTCTCTAGTGAGTTGTATAAGTATTATACTTTGGTTTCCTTAGGATAACCAATTACATTAGGCACTTATCCAATTTGGGTTCTAGTTTGGTATCATCCAAACGTATGCCTAGCATTCCCAAATCATCAGGAGTGAGAAAGCCTAGTTTCTTTCATGTTCATATCTAATATGAAATCTGTCAAACATATTTTTATGGAACCTTATTCAAATAAGTATTTCACTGTTAATGCTTATCCTTTTTGAAGGAAAATGGTAGCTCAGAGCGACTCATGATTAACCTTATCATGTCCAACAAAATTCAATTTCTCCGTTCGGACACACCGTCAAATTGACGTGTTCCGGGAGGAGTCCTCATTGAAAGAATACTATACTCTTTCAAGTATATGAGAAACTTATTGCTTAAGTATTTTCATCATGGTCAAACCGTGATGTTTTAATACTTTAGCCGATCTGTTCGTCTATTTCGTGTCGAAACTCTAAAAGTTTCCGATTTGTGTTCTTCAAAAGAAACACAACCATAACGCGATGCCACATCCGTAAAGGTCACGAAATACCTCTAGCCTAGCTAGACATGGGCCCACTTACGTCACTATGAACAAGGGCTAATAGATCAGTGGCACTTATACTTTTACCAAGTAAGGGTGTTTTAGGCACTTTGCCCAATAAACTAGATTCGTAGACTTCATTTGAATGGAATCAAATACGTCCTAGTATCCACTCTTCAAAAGTGTGGATATACGAGTCTTGTTTAATTGTGTCCCAGACAACACTGCCACAAATAAGTCTCATCTGATCAAATCAGTTTGAGCTATTTGTTTGTCATGTTATATGTTTGAGATTTATTTATATTCAAAATACAAATACTGTTATTCACATATAATGTGTTTAACTCAATATCATCTTTATAAAATAAAACACTTTAGTGTTCTAGAATATAAAGGTGTACTCGCAACGAGTTGTACTCGATATAGAGATAATATCTCTAGTCAAACTAGTTACATTACAACAGTTTCCTAATTTAAGTACACACCCGAAGGGTAGTTCCTAAACTTAGGTATCTATGGTAAAACAACGACTTTCGTCCCGTTTCCGATTCGTAGATTAATCTCAATTGAAGTCAGTATCCTGCTCATAGCAGATTCTGCACATCAATGCATATTTATGTATCACACTTAGTATTTAAAATCTAATTTTAATACTAGTAGTGTACACTTTTATGACAAACATATTTGAAGTTAGAGCCTTGCTCGTCTTCAATTCCTTTATGTCTGCTTTGTCCATACGGCAGTCACGCTTCAATGACTCCGTTTGCCACAATTTAGACAGACATTTTGGGATATGTCCTTTATCTTCCTAGAAGATTATAATGATTTTGCCTTTGCTCATTTCAACATTCCAGAAGCCTTTGGCCAAGCCTTGGGTTTCTAGAATATCGAAGTAAGATGCGTCTTGCGCTCCTTGCCCTATTGCAAACTTTGGCTTTGGCTCCTTGAGCATAGCCATTAACTCTCCAAGAGTTAATTATTGCAATTTAATACTTCTAAGATCTAAAAATAGATCTATGAAGATCCTCCAATTTCTTCATCATACTTTAAGGATCTAATCCTTAGTTTTGATTAAGAAAATAAGGAGTCCTTTTGACAAGTATAATGGATTAAGCACTAAAGTTATCATCACATTAATCTTCCAAAGATCATGCTCTACTATTTGTTTAACTCTGGGCTTAGGCCTAATATTTTATTTTATCAAATAAAGTAACTTATTAGTTTCCAGGACCATCCTGAAATTTTATTCCCAATTTGAAAATTAAAGTCGTTTAAACACATTTTCCCTAGGATTATGTTTTAAACACTAATCTTTTAGTTTAATCTTGATTCTAATAGTCCAACTATTAAATCAACGATTTCGGGTACAATCTAATGTAATGATTACTATAGTCTAACTATATAACTAATTACAATTTTATTGGTTAAAATCAAATATATATTGATTACTATAATCCAATTATATAATCAACTATAAATGATCGGTAAAATTCAAATATATTGATTACTATAATCCAATTATATAATCAACTATGAATGAAGGGTAAAGTTCAAATATATTGATTACTATAATCCAATTATATAATCAACTATAAATGAAGTAGTTTGAATACAGTCCAACTGTTTAATTAAAACAACTATTAAATATTAGTCCAACTAACATCTAATTTATTTGACGAATGATATTTGATTGAGCGCGTATGGCAAGTGACTAAACGAATATTGCAAATCTAATACTTGCCTCCCATTATTTTTTCGGCGAGCCTCTAACCCTCTGTGGAGTACTCAGGAAACCTAGTTTCCTAGTGGGCTAGGATCCCGTTAAATAACACACATTCTTGACTTTGGCCAACAAATTGTATGATACTTAACTAGGTAGATTTCTAAGATCAATTGGATCCCATCCAATTCCTAGATCCAGTATGTGGACATCCAAGTCTGAAACATATATCTTATATATGCCACTATATCGAATATATTACCTAACCTTTTTCCTCTGAATCAACTAAGCCTTGGCTTTGGCACAACAAACTTAATGATCCCAGTTAAGCGGAACCCATTGACATGGAAAGCTTCGTAATCAATGTCGATGGACAAGAAGTGATCTTGACTTTGGCCAACAAATCACGACTTGGACAAGACACCGATATGGAACAAAACTCCCATGATTCAAACACATCCGCAATTGACAAAGGTCTTGACTTTGGCCAACAAACCAATGCCAACTTTGGATCTTGAGTAAGAATCACTCAACGGAAGGAAAAACGCTTAATATGTTTTGAGGGTTTTTCGCGTGCAAATTGGCAACCAATTTATTATCTTTGTTAAGGTCTCATCATCATACACCTTAAACATGCATTCTAAATACATAATAAAGCGCGTATAAATAAATAAATTAATAATGATATACGGATGGATATGTCACAAATTGTTCCTAGAACAAATCACTCCATTTCCTCTCCCCGACTAGAACTATTCTAACTTCTAACCAATTACATAATACAATAAAGAAACCTCATTTACATTGAGGGGAATTGGTGAGAAGAGAAATACAATGAGAAAAGAGATAAAAGGCTGGATACGCAGGTCCAATTAAATAAATTCTAAATTTATTACAATTTCCAAAATTGCCCTCGCCCTTCTAATATCCATCCGATATACATTATTCATACAACACATTCATGTATTCATACAAATCATGTTATTCAATCAATCTAATCCAATTAATTAATCTTTGAATTAATGACCATCCAATGTTCAAACAACGATTTGATTTGCGTGAGTCAAACTCGTTTAAGAATAAATACTCAAAGTAAGTATTCTTGAATTATATTGAACTACAACTTTAAATCCAATTTATTTGTATTCAATACTAATTCCAATTTAATTCCAAATTAAATATATACACTTACTTATAAGCCTTAAAGATTTGGATTCCAAATCCAATCTTAATGGGTCTCAAAGGCCCAATAACATCCAATGTCATTTTAATTAAAGTCCAATGGGCTTTTAATTAATTCTTAAGGCATGGGCTTTGGCCATAATGGATCAAACCCAAAATGCCAAGGCCTAATAGGAATCACCATATTGCCTACAAATTAATTTAGGCCCATTAGGCCCAATTAAATTCTTTAAAGGGTCAAGTGATATATTTGGACTTTATGGAATTGGTTTTGGGCCCAATTGGATCCAATCCAAAAGTCCAAAACCAAACTTAGTCAAACCAAGCCCATTAAGCCCAAATACACACTTTTAGCCCAATTCATAATTAAAGGCTTATTAACATAATTATAATATTCCAAATATCACAATTATTTTAATTAAAGTGTATTAGCCATGATTAATTAATTAAACTCAATATTTCCAAAATGCCAACTAACTTAATTAATCATGCTTAATCCATCAATTCATGCTCAACACAAATTGAAGCCAAAACACATCATTTCATGCTCAACACCAATTGAATCCTAAATTCATCATTTCATGCTCAACATGCTCTTTGATTTTAACATAAACTTTATTGACTTTGATTCCAATCCAATCAAACCAACAATCAACATTTAAACATGCATTTAAACACATCATTTCATGTTACAAAAAAAAATAAAACTGCAGTCCAATTACAGTGAGTTTCGGCCAAGGTAAGGGGGAGTCCAAAATTTGATCCAATCAATTTATTCCAAATCTAATCATGAACATGATGAGCGGAAAATATATCAATATTTACCGCCCCTTTAACTTAATATTTTGTTTAGTTTCCCGGGTTTGATGAACGTTTTGATGTGTTTTAGTTTATTTTGCAGATAAAATAATATCGGGTCTCAATGAAATCATTTAGGATGAAATATGGGTCAAATAAGGGCAATTATTGGACTTGATATATTAATTTTGGAGATTGGAAACTTGAAAGGGCGTTTTGACGAAGTGCAGTTTTGGGAATTCCAGTTTTGCGCATCTGTCGTATTTTGGGCATAACATTTTACTCAGATATCGGATTGAGCTGATTCAAGTGCCAGATTAAAGAAGACTCAAAGATCTACAACTTTTAAAGAGAAAATATTTTCGAATTCTGAAGAGTTCATGACCAAAATTGATGAACCATCCAGAAGTGTGTGGTGTGTAATTATTAAAGTCATTATCAATCATTTTCAAAGCAAAATATAAATTAATAAATAATTAATAAAAATTATCAAATCAACACAAAACAAGATAAGCAATTAGTGGAGCAATTATGGATTTGGTGGAGTAATTAGTGGAGAAATTAATAATGGATTTGGTGGAGAATTTGATGGATGATTTGATATAGGCAAAATTTTGCCTATAAATACCAAGCCATTTAATTTGTAAAATTCATACTTTCTTCTTTGAAATTCCTAATGAATAAATAAGAAGATTGTATCTTGTTTGTTTATTTACAGCTTCCAGTAATTAATTTCCGCTTTCGCACTTTCTTTTCTTTACTTTTCAGTTTTTACTTTCCGCAATTTACTTTTACGCACAAACCTTTTCTTTCTTTACTTTTGCAGTTTTTATTTTTCAAGCAATGAGGAGGTAACTCCCCTTTGCTGGGGTAAAAGGTAAAGCTTTTATTATTGCTATCTAGATTAATCTCCCTTAAATATAAAATATAAACTATTTAAAATCTGACTTAATGAGGATACCGCTATATTGACCGGTTGGAAATTAATTATAAATTGGTTTTAACCTGACTAAGTATGGATACCGCCTGGTTGATCGGTTAGTAATTAATTATTAATTTGATTTAATCAGGATACCGCCTATATGGCTGGTTGGTAATTATCACGCAAAGTTAATATATTATATTAAGGGAGATATCTAAAATAGTAGTAATAAAAGTTGATCCTCTAACCCCAGCATTTTCTTTTATTTACTTTTTACTTTATTTAATTTCAGTAATTTACTTTTCAGCAATTTACTTTCAGTAATTTACTTTTTTTTTTTTTTTTTACTTTTTACTTTTTACTTTTTACTTTATACTTTTTTTTACTTTTCAGCAATTTACTTTTCAGTATTTAATTTTCAGAATTTACTTTATGTCTTTTATTTTATTTAAATTTTTACTACCCGTAAATATGTGTCGTAACTAAGCCAGTTATCTGGGGTTGTGATGAAATCCAATATCACCGGTTTATAAGAGGTTAAATTATAGTTTGGGTAATATAAAAGTTTATTTATTAAGTCTTAATCTTAATGCTTTTTATTAACTGGCCATTAATAAAATTGAACTGGTAAACTTAAAATGAACTAGACATATGGATTTTAAGTTTAAGACCTTAGACTCAATAACCCACGATCTTCCTTGAGGATAGATAACCCTTTAATAGATTTCCTTACATGATAGGAATATACCTGTCGGGCGGGGGTAGCCATAATTGGAACTTAGTCTTAATGAATCCAGGTAATTTGGTTGACATAGACATATGGTTCAATTGGGTTATACTGGATATTTGTAGTTGACCATCGGAAGAGGCTTTTACATAATTTAGTGTTCCAGGTTAATAAATCAATATTTTATCCAACTATAAGATAACCACTTCATCTTTAAAATGATATTGGAAGAAATCACAACTCTAGATAGTTTTTAATATTGAATTTTCTTAAAACCTACTTTCGAATAATTTTATTTACTTGTTTTTTAAATTTAGAATCGTCACCATTTCAAATCAATCAAACAACCTGTTAGATACTAGTAATCATTTGACCTCATAAAATTAATAGATTAGATATTAAGTCCTCGTGGGATCGATATTTTTATACGACTTGAATGATACGTGCACTTGCGTTATACGCGTGTGTAAGCACCGGTCAAGTTTTTGGCGCCATTGCCGGGGACTTATTTATCTTTTACTATTAGTTTAGGGGTTAGATACCTTTACTTGTATCTAATTTCTTTTTACTTATTGTTTTTGTTTTCTTGTGTTTCAGGTTCTCAAAAACTTCATGAGACGAACTAGAAGCTTTGAACTCCGATCGCTTGACCCGGAAATTGAAAGAACCATCAGACAGTTGAGAAGGGAAAGGCGAGAAGGCCAAGAAGCTTTAGTCAACATGGAACCTGAACCTTTGAACGTTGCACCACCAATTCCCATTCGAGACAGAACCATTCTGGTGGTTGACAGACTCATTTCCTGTATTGTACTTCCTCCCTTACCAGAAAATGCAGGTGACATCAAAACATGCATCCAGATGATTCAGCAGTCAGTTCAGTTTGGGGGGAATGCAACTGAAGATCCTAATGCCCACATCAGCAACTTCCTGGAAGTTTGCGGCACTTTTAATTACAACCGAGAAGCGGAAGAAGCAATGAGACTGCGAGTTTTTCCATACTCCTTGAAGGATAGAGCTAAAGCTTGGCTACATTCACTACCAGCAGGTTCTATCACAACTTGGAACACTTTAGCCACCAAATTTCTTGCAAAGTACTTTCCACAAGCCAGAACTGGAAAACTGAGGAATGACATCACATCCTTTGTACAACAAGATTCAGAATCCCTCTACGAAGCTTGGGAAAGGTACAAAGATTTACTCCGGAAATGTCCTCACCATGAGATTCCAAAATGGCTTCAAGTCCAAACATTCTATAATGGACTTCTGGAATAATGAGAACCACAATCGATGCTGCTGCTGGAGGAGCTTTAATCTCAAAAGGAGAAGATCAAGCCTGGGACTAATCGAAGAAATGGCCAACAACAATTCCTTGTGGCCAACAGAAATGAGCATGATCCAAAGAATTGCAGAAATTTATGAAAGTGGAGCCAATACAGCAGTCAACACCAAGCTAGATCAGATATGCAAATTCATGGAGACTCTTACCACTGGATCCACAAGTTCACCATATGGAGGAATACAAGAGTCAAACCAACTTGAAGAAACGGTGAATTTTGTCAACAATTTCAACAGACAAGGGAACAATCCTTATTCCAACACCTACAACCCAGGGTGGAGGAATCATCCTAATTTTTCATGGAGCAACAATTCAGGCCAACAGCGAAACTATCCACCACCAGGATTCCAGCAATAGAATAAAGGCCAGGAGCAGGCAAATGAACCAGGAATAGCAGAAGTGCTGGCTCAGTTAAAAAAGTACGATGCTATCTTTCAGAGCCAGTCAGTTTCCATCAAAGCACTGGAGAATCAAATCGGACAACTGGCCAATGCTGAGAGTTACAGACCACCAGGTAATCTTCCCAGCAACACGGAACCCAATCCAAGGAACCGAGGAAGGAGCAATGTCAAGCCATTACTTTGAAAAGCGGTACTGAAATCAATAAAGATGTTGGAATCAAGATGTCCAAGAAGAAGTTTCAAAAGAAGCTGAACAACAGATGAAGGAAAAAGAGGCAAAGGAAAAAGAAGCAAAGGAAAAAGAACATATCACTCCACCTCCACATTTTCCTCAGCGTCTTCAGAAAAATAAACTGGACAAGCAGTTTGCTCGATTCCTGGAGGTTTTCAAAAAGTTGCACATCAACATCCCATTTGCAGAAGCCTTGGAAGAAATGCCCAGTTATGTCAAATTCATGAAAGACATTCTTTCACGAAAACGGAGATCGGGAGACTACGAAACAATTACATTAACGGAAGAATACAGTGCCATTATTCAGAGGAAACTTCCCCCGAAGTTGAAAGATCCTGGTAGTTTCACAGTTCCATGCACCATTGGAGAACATTACATCGGTAAGGCTTTATGTGATTTAGGAGCTAGTGTTAACTTGATGCCTTTTTCTATTTACAGGAAACTGCAGATTGGAGAAGCAATGCCTACCTCAGTTTCATTGCAACTTGCTGACCGAACACTTGCATTTCCAAGAGGTGTTGTTGAAGATGTGCTGGTAAAAGTAGACAAACTATTCTCCCAGCAGATTTCATCATCCTTGAAATGGAAGAAGACAAAGAAATACCTATCATTCTTGGGAGACCATTCCTGGCTACAGGTAAAACTGTGATTGATGTGCAAAAAGGAGAACTAACCATGAAAGTGCAGGACCAAGAAGTGACCTTTAATGTTTTCAAAGCCATGAAATTCCCGAGTGATGAAAAGGAAGAAGAATGCTTCAGAGTTGATGTTGTTGATAGTATCATTCAAAATACTGAGCCAAATCCCACAGATACACTTGAAGCTTGCATCACCAACATGACTGACAGTGAGCTAGATGCTGAAATCCTGGAATGTATCAACTACCTTGACAAACCATTCCGATTCAAAGCACACCACCAGTTGAAAGTTTGGAACTGCCAAGGAAAGATCGAATCAAGCCTTCGATTGAAGAACCACCACAGCTGGAGCTGAAGTTACTTCCGAGCCATCTCAGGTATGCATTTCTTGGAAACTCTTCTGAATTACCTGTTATTATTTCTTCTTCACTAACATTGGAGCAGGAAGAAAAGTTGCTGAGAGTATTACGAGAGCACAAGAAAGCCATTGGCTGGACTATAACAGACATTCGAGGCATTAGTCCATCATTTTGCATGCACAAAATCTTGATGAACGATGAGTACAAACCCACAGTGGAGCATCAACAGAGACTCAATCCAATCATGAAGGAAGTCGTGAAGAAAGAAATCATCAAATGGTTGGATGCTGGCATCATTTACCCCATCTCAGACAGCAGTTGGGTAAGTCCTATGCAGTGTGTACCAAAGAAAGGAGGAATTACTGTGATTAGCAATGAAAAGAATGAGCTAATCCCAACAAGAACAGTGACTGGATGGAGAGTATGCATGGACTACAGGAAACTGAACAAAGCCACGAGAAATGACCATTTTCCACTACCATTCATTGACCAGATGTTAGACAGACTGGCAGGACATGAGTTCTATTGCTTTCTGGACGGATATTCAGGGTACAATCAGATTTCCATCACACCAGAAGACCAGGAGAAAACTACCTTTACATGTCCCTATGGTACTTTTGCTTTCCGCAGGATGCCATTTGGATTATGTAATGCCCCTGCCACATTTCAGTGTTGCATGATGGCCATCTTCTCATCTTTAAAATGATATTGGAAGAAATCACAACCCTAGATAGTTTTTAATATTGAATTTTCTTAAAACCTACTTTCGAACAATTTTATTTACTTGTTTTTTAAATTTAGAATCGTCACCATTTCAAATCAATCAAACAACCTGTTAGATACTAGTAATCATTTGACCTCATAAAATTAATAGATTAGATATTAAGTCCTCGTGGGATCGATATTTTTATACTACTTGAACGATACGTGCGCTTGCGTTATACGCGTGTGTAAGCACCGGTCAGCACAACTCTAAGTTAACATAATCTAAGCATGCTCAAAGCATCAATTTGAAGAAATCATGCTCAAAACACAAAAGCCCCAAATTTTAGTCTCATGAACCCTAAAATTTTCATGCTTAAAATTGGCTCTGATACCATTGTTAGTGTTCCTAGAACATGCCAAGGATCTAATAAGCAAGAAAAGGTGTTCATAAATTCATTATAAGTTGCGGAATTACTTACATTGAATGGATTTGAGCTTTTAAAATTTTGAGAAGAAGATCTCCAAGATCCTTCCTTTGTTGATTCCAAGCTTTGAGTTGGTTCCAAGATCCTTCCTTTGTTGATTCCAATCTTTGATTTGTGAATGAAGATCTCCAAGATCCAAGCTTTGAGTGATGATTCCAACCCTTGAGTTAGTTTCCATATTACCTTAGTTGATTCCATGAAGTGCTAGCTTTGTTGATTTTGCAACAAAATCAAAGAGATGGAGAGTCCAAGTTCACGCCCATGGAGGAGAGGATATTAGGGTTTCCAATTATCTCAAGTGTTGTGTTGGAAGTGAAGTGAGAGAGAAGGCTTTTGGTAAAATCCATTATACCATTTTCACCTAAACTAGGTGGTTGGGTAAATGGTTTTACCAAAACCATTACAAGGTGGTTGGATGGTTGGTGGCTTGGCATAAATGCCAACTACCCTCCCAACTACCACATGTGAAGTGGGCCCCACATTTGAATTCAAAATTCAAATGGATTTTACGAATGTTTGTCGCGGCTCGGATTCGTTTAATCCGATTAAACGAATTTCCGTCGCTAAATAATTAAATCTAATTTAATTAAATGACGACGCCTCGTAAATATATTACGAATGCCGTTTACGAATTAATTCTAAATTAATTCGTTCGCTCGTATTAAAGTCCAACTTTAATTTCGTAATGAAATCCAATTCATATTAATATATCCGATATATTAATTTTAGCCCATACGAATAAATTAAATAGAAAAATCAAATTTAAATATTAAATTTATTCTTCCGATTAATTCCAAATTAATCGCGTTCTCTCTCTTCCGAACACATTTAATCCCAGATTGAATAATGCCTCAATTAATCCCAGATTAATTTTCTCCATCTTAATTAATCCTAGATTAATTCTCTCTCTTAATTAATCCCAGATTAATTCTAATTCGAGTCAACTGTCATCGGTGAATCTTTGGGAAGCGACCCAAGAGATCCCTGGATATGTTGGCAGTAAATACGGTCATCAGATTATCTGAATACGTGCGTACCTCGTACCACGTGCTTACCGATTTACAAGACATGGTTGGCTTCTATCAAAGCACCGTGCCTACCCAATTCTCCAGAAATATTCTTACTGGAATATATAATCTATGTCGGGCGTAGTATACATAGTATTGCGTATTGCGATCCAGTATCGAATGTCACGTGCTAGGCCTGGGGGTGGAATGTGTCTGCCTCGTACGAAGCACGTGTCAGATGTCTGGTAACTAGTCTCTATAATCGGATGAACATGACCTAGTCATATCATCCCGATGACTGCAGTACTTAAGAGCACTAGTTCCGTATCCTACGTGACATCATCTCCACTATGACTGGAGTGATATTTCCGTATTGACATCACACCCAATACACTACGATTCTCAATATAACCAGCAGAGGCGTACACAGAACCGGTTAAAGGCCTGGACGACCAAAACTAAAGCATACCGATTGTCGCAAGTATTAGCGCTGCAAGTCTCAGGTTAAGACCAAATACACCTACCCTGATTTCAGACTTCCATAGACACATAGTCATACTACCAATGGAATTCCGAGGGGTCTATCCAGAGCGAAGCTGTTTCCGCACTATCGGTAAACACAACCTCCTATCGCACTTGCATAAGTATCCAATACTTAAATATATGAGAACTATGTCGTTGTGCTCCCACAACGCGCACAAGTGCAATACTAGTCTATTCCGCATTATCGATGTCCAGTCTCGATAATACTACGACTAGGGATATTTAATGATTAATCCTTCGAGGACTGATACTGTCCCATATCATCTCAATCCAGGAACTAATCATAGGGACCTCCTATCATTTATACATCTAGGTGATCTAATCACAAATGATAAGAGCGCAATCTCTTTGTCACATAGTTAATTTGTACAACAACACCATGATCTATACAAATAGTGACGCTATGGGTCATAATTGTCCAACAATAAATATAAATCACTTGTTATAATAAAAGACATTATAAAAGATACAAGTGGGGTGGGACCAAGGCGTTAATAAAACTTTCCAAACTAAAGTTAATTTAACCAAAGGTATTACTAGAGTTAGATAATGATTTGGTGTCTTCCTTCACTCACTACCTTTTTATAGCTAAAAGGAAAAGTTGTGAAGACATCTAGATAATCATTTACTCAAAGCTTACCTTAAAGAATATTTAAAGTGGTTAACTAATTTGGAGGATCTATTGTTTATTCCTGTCATCAAGGCAATAAGAGCCTAAGAGGTAAGGGTATTTAAAAGAGTTCGCTCCACCCTCCCTCTGGGGAACTTTCAATGGAGGAATCCATTTGACAGTTAGTCACTTAAACATGCTAAAATCCTCAATAATAATTTAAGTCTAAAATTTGCCTCCCATTGTAAAGTATAGACCCAAAGGGCTTAAACCGTATTGGCAGGACTAGGCTTTACCAGACTGACCAATACCAATTTGTCCCTAAATCATACTATTGACAATGGTTTGACTTTTCTGAGTCATAAGATGCAGCGACCCTTATACATTGTCTTATAACTTAGTGGCAAAGATTGGGTGTCCACGAGGACTAGCATAAGCTATGGCATGTTTGATTGCCCAACCCAATGATCAAGGAATTGTGATTTATATCATAAATTGGTTGGGAACCTACCTAATTATCGTATTTTATAACGATCGGCCCTAGTCGGAGTTATGAAATGATGATAATGGGATCCTTGCCCACAAGAAATCAATCATATTGGGGTTGATGTGATTTGCTTAAAATTTTAAAACAAATGAGTGGGAGCAACTTCATAATATTAAAAGCCTATGTTATTATGGAATATTAATGAAAACATATTCCTAATTTTAACATTCTCTCTTAACAGGTGGGTTAAAATATTTAACAAACATTCAAATGGAAAACAAAGTATCACTTCGTTCCATCATTGATGAGCATAAGCTCAAAAGGGACAACTACAATGACTGGTTTAGAAATCTTAAAATTGTCTTACGATAAGAAAATATTTTCTATGTTCTTGAAAGACCATTTCCCCCTGAACCCGCAGAAGATGCTGACCAAAATACATTTGATGCTTGGAAGAAACACGTCGATGATGATGAGCAAGCAGTTTGCATAATGCTTGGCTTTATGTCAGACGAACTTCAGAAAGCTCACGAAGATATGGATGTTCAAACCATCATCTTTCACTTGAAGGATTTGTATGCCACTTCCGTTCATACCGTGAGATTCCAAGTGTCATGTGCCTTATTCCAAACAATGTATAAGGAAGGATCTGTTAGTGGACATGTGCTTAAGATGATTGGCCACATTGAAAAATTGGCCAACCTCGGGTTCATCATGGATCATGAGATAGGTCACGATTGTAGACACTGCATTTTTGCATATCGTGCCCAATGACGAGCCTCGTAAGGAGGCACTACCTTTTCATGTCGTGGAAGTCGCGGGAAACGGACGTTGGAAGGGTAAAGTGGGAAATCGGAATTATTGTCGGATTTAACTTGGTTATCTAGCTTCGATTTGCTCGTTGGATCTCTGCTTATGCTCGGCCTAAGAATCCATAAGCCAAGCCCAAATACCCAAGCCCACCAAAAAGAACCAAACCCATGCCCAACACAAACCCACGCCCAAAACCTCCCCCAAATGACAAAACAAATACACACCATGCTCCACATCATCTTTTCCTTCCATCATTCACGTGCCCTACAAACCAAAAAGCCAAATCCCTCACATGCCAAGCCAATCCTCCATAAACAAATCAAACAACAATACCCCACACTCCACTAGCTTTCTTCCTTACACACCCATACCATCCTCCATTATCTCCCTCACTCATTGCAAACAAACAATGAAACTCATATCATATACCAACCCCTCCCACTTGAATAATAAGGAACAAGCACAAAGCAACAAAGTCCACCTAAGCCACATTCACACCCATCACCCTTTGCAAGCCACATTCACGCCCAAGGCCACCCAAAAATGACAAAGCAAGGACAAGCCAACTCACTTCCCATTAAACACTCTCCACCAAATTCTCCACTAAGAGGAATCTCCTTAAATCAAGCATGTTGTGAGCCACCAAAGACTCTCCACCTTTGCCTATAAAAGAAGCCTAAAACCAACCAAAAAGAGCTAGCACATAAGAGGATATACCTAGGAGATAGGGAGAACATAGGCAGCAACACTTAGCACTTGAAAAGCACACAAAGTCCTCTCCTCTCAAGCCAAAAAGACAGCAGCAACACAACAGCAAAGCAGAGGGAAAACAGTGAGCAAATCAGCAGGATAACCAAGGAAAAGGGGAACCAGCGAACCAGAAAAGTTGCGGAACATCAACCCTTCCGACGGCCGTGGAACGTGCTTCCAAAAGACGACGTAAAAAAGGTTAGACCTGAGGGCATATGATACTTATCCTCTTCGCATGAATTAATAATTTAGAAAGCATGATATTTAAGTATGTATGAATTAGTTTAGCATGTTAATTACGTGATGTGATTCCGGATGGACGGAATATGTGTTATTTCTTGTGGTATATCGGATGGAAACTCGGACATAAATTCCGTAGCCGAATCCGAATGGACGGTCATGCGGTTTGTACTCGGGATACAATGCCACGTACCACTTGAAAGACACACGTATTTCGTTTCATCTAAACTTGTGTTTGAGTATGATTTAGATCAGTGTGTTATTTATTTTCTTATGCATGATTAGGATGTTTAACATGTTATAGCTTTGTGCATGACTAGTTGGTAGTGATTGAGCATGATTTAATTGTTTAGTATGTTAATCTTTATGCATGATTTAATGGTCCGTGTGATTAGATATGTCGTTGTGATGATCTTGTTTGAATGACGCATCCAAAACTGTATGAATGTATGTAATCTGCCAGTTCCCGTTCGAACGCGTCATTGAACGCATCACGAACGAGAACCTTCTGTCTCTACCGTTCGAACGCGTTATCAAACGCTACTCGAACGCGCACACATCTGTAGCATCAGGTCTCATTCTGTTCGAACGCGTTTTCGGACGCCATACGAACGAGAACCTTCTGTTTCATTTCTGTTCGAACGTGTTTCGGACGCCATACGAACGAGAACCTTCTGTCTTCACCGTTCGAACGCGTTTACGAACGCAACGCGAACGAGAACCTTCTGTCTTCACTGTTCGAACGCGTTTACGAACGCAACGCGAACGATTACGGTCTTCCTGCACCACATTATGACATGTCTATCTTAACATATAGTTATATCCTTGAACTTTATGCATTTGTATTACTTCTTTAGTTATCTATTTCTGTTATGCACTTGAATACCTTTTCTTAGTATGCATGTTTGTAAGAATATTCTTTGTTTGTGCTTTTGTGAAGTTGTATGCCTTTGGAATGTTAATTTGTCTTCATGCTTGAATTTGGACATAGATTATATATGGATAGGTTGCATACAAATGTGAAAATATGCTAAATGTAAACTTAGACATGGGATTTGTATATGGAAATTTAACTGTAAGTTTTATCGCTATGCATGTGAATCTAGAAGCATGATACCCTTGGAAATGAGTGTTACTCAAGCATGATTAAGTTATTACATAAATCCTTTCATTACAAGTGACATAAGTAAGGGACCATTCCGAACCCAACGGTTTGAGGTCTTCCCTTGCGAGGGGTGAGTGCGGCCTTAAATCTTATTTTCCCGGTTCACACCGGGTGGCGACTCCATCATTCTCCGGTTTAGTCCCCGTGGCTACTCCGTACTCCCAACTAGTGCCGCGAGCCTAGAACAGCATGCGTCGTCCAGTTTCTGTTGTCTACAACGATCTAATTCTTCAGTCCTTACCAAAAGACTTCTCTAACTTTATTATGCAGTTTCATCTGTCTGATAAAGAATCTGCTTTAGCAGAATTGCACAATCTGATAAAGCAAGCAGAAAAGGACTTGAAACCGGAGCTTAAAACCTCCGTCATGCTTACGGGTACGGACTTGAAGCCACGAGGCCCAAAGAAAAATAAGGGCAAGACCAAGGCTCCAGATCACCTAAAGCCCAATGATAAGGTGGAGAAGAAAAATGGAAAGGGAAAATGTTTCTTTTGTGGAAAGAAGGGTCATTGGAAGAAAGATTTCAGATCCTTGAAAGCCAAGGAAGCTAGGGAAGCCTAAGAGGCTAAGAAGCCCAATGCTTTAGGTATGTTGTATATGATAGAACTATATTCTCAAAACTCTGAACCTTCTACTTGGGTTCTTGACACCGGTTGTGGGACTCACTTGTGTAACAATGTGCAAGGCCTGAGAAACAGTATGAGACTCCGTCGTGGGGAGGTTGACTTACACATGGGTAATGGAGCAAAACTAGCTGCATTGTGCGTGGGGACTTATTCATTAGTTTTGCCGAATGGTTTAGTTTTAGACTTAGAAGATTGTGTTTATGTACCTTCTCTAGTGAAGAACATCATTTCAATTTCTTCTTTATGTAATAAAGGCTTTTCATGCCTAATAAGTTGTAATGAATGTTCTATTTATTTCAATGAAATAAAATATGGAGATGGTATTTTGAATAATGGTATCTATGTCTTACAAACTAACAAAGAATGTTCAACCTCTAATATATACAACGTTAACTCGAATAATCTCAATGAATCACTTCTATGGCACAATCGCTTAGGTCATATCAATGAAACAAGATTAACTAAGCTACATAAGAATGGGTATTTCAGACCTTTCAAATATGAACATTAATGAACTTGTGAGTCTTGTTTACTTAGTAAAATGACCAAATTACCCTTCAAAGGTAAATGACAGCGTGCAGCAGAGACATTAGAACTCATACACTCTGATGTATGCGGACTAATGTCAGTCACCGCTAGAGGTGGATTCTCCTACTTCATTACCTTTATCGATGATCACTCGCGATATTGGTATGTGTACCTTATGCGGTACTCATCTGAAGCCTTTGAGAAATTCAAAGTCTTCAAAGCTGAAGTAGAAAACCAGCTTAATAAAAATATTAAGTCATTAAGGTTTGACCGAGGTGGTGAATACTTAAGCGACGAATTTCAAGATTACTTGAGAGAAAATGGCATTGTTTCCCAGTGGACTCCTCCGGGAACTCCACAACATAATGGGGTCTCCAAAAGGAGAAATCGGACATTATTAGATATGGTCCGATCAATGATGCCAGACACGGATCTACCTCTTTCATTTTTGGGGTCTTGCTTTAGAAACTGCAACACTACTACTAAACCAAGTTCCTTCCAAGACTGTTGGTCAAACACCATATGAGTTATAGTCTATGAAACGTCATAGTCTTAGTTATCTAAGAGTTTGGGGATGTGACGCATATGTTAAGCTCACACAAACTAACAAATTGGACGATAGGGCAGTTAAATGTAAGTTTGTAGGATATGCCTTGAACTCAAGAGCATACGTGTTCTACGTCCCAAATGAACAAATAACATTTGTCTCATGAAATGCTAACTTTCTAGAGAATGAATTCATTCTCAAGAAAAATAGTGGGAGTAGACTTGACCTCGATGAGGTACGAGAACAACAAACTAACATAGAACTAAGCCCCAGGCCCCTCAAAAGAGCAGCGACGGAACAACCACAAGGTTATGAACTTAGAAAGTCCGGTAGGGAAAGATATGAGCCTGAAAGATATGGTTTCCATATTGATGAGGAACATGATCAGGTCATTGATAATGACGATCCCACCAGTTATGACGAAGCAACGCGTGACATTGATTCAGTCAAGTGGCTTGAGGCCATGAAATCTGAAATAGACTATATGTATCAGAATCAAGTCTAGGACTTGGTGGATGCACCTGAAGGGATAAAACCCATAAGCTGCAAGTGGATTTACAAGCGTAAAACTGATGCAGAAGGCAACATCCAAACCTATAAGGCTATGTTGGTGGCGAAAGGTTATAGAAAAATCCAAGAAATTAACTATGACAAAACCTTCTCGCCCGTTGCAATGACAAAGTCCATTCGAATTTTACTGGCACTAGCTGCACACTTTGATTATGAGATTTGGCAGATGGATGTCAAAACAACTTTCCTTAATGGGAACCTCGTAGAGGAAGTCTATATGACACAACTTGAGGGGTTTGCATCTAAGGATGATCATAATACAATATGCAAGCTTAAACGATCCATTTATGGACTCAAGCAAGCCTCCAGAAGTTGGAATATACGATTTGATGAGACAATCAAAGAATTTGACTTCATCAAAAATGTAGACGAGCCTTGTGTTTACAGGAAAAGTAGTGGGAGTGTTGTTCTATTTCTTGTATTATATGTCGATGACAAATTAATCATCGGGAATGATATTCCCATGATGCAAGCCACCAAGCAATGGTTATCTCAGAATTTCTCCATGAAAGATTTGGGAGAAGCAGCCTACATCCTCAGCATTAAGATCTACCGTAATAGATCTAAGAGGTTGTTAGGACTTTCTCAATCTACGTACATAGATAAAGTTTTGAAAAGATTCAAAATTGAAGATTCCAAAAGAGGTAATTTACCTACTTGTCATGGAATCAAATTATCTAAGGAGCAATGTCCACATACTCCTTCAGATAGAGAGCATATGAGTAGGATCTCTTATGCTTCAGCAATAGGATCGATCATGTACGTCATGCTATGTACAAGACCTGATGTCTCTTATTGTAACATCCCGCCTTAGCAGCAATGTTACCGGCAGGAGACAGGCTAAACTTATCTCCATAAGCCTCTGATTCTAGAAAAATTTCGGCATGACCTTTACTAAAAATCATAAAACCTGTATCAAGTCCAGCACCTCAAATACAACCTATAGGGCCCAACACATAATTTAACACCAAATCAATAATCTCAGACAAATATAAATGGGCTCCGTGCCCGAATGTATAAACAAAAACTTTTACAATTACTCTTATACAACTCAATCCTCTACAATTAAACTTATACAATTTGACTCTGATACTCCCAAGACCTGGTGACTGGCTAACTGCAACGCTGCTATCCGGCTCCTCAAGCTTTGGTGTCTGTGGTCAACCAATCAGGTCACCAACCTGCAAAACTCAAACACTGTTGTGGTGTGAGTCATAAGACTCAGTAAGTAACTATGATCATTCCTTGAGCATCAAACACAAGCAAGGTCTGAATTCCATTTTATATTAATCTGAACTTTTTGTGATCATGCACATATATCACAGTCTAATTTATTTTTCTGATTCCTTATCCATTTATAAATTTATTACAGTTACTAGTCTTTCTGTCTATTCATACGTGAATTTTAAGCTCTGTTTCTTATTTACAATCAACATCCATAATATACTTATTAAGTTCCTATATCTCTAATCATCAAAATAAATTCCATTACGCTTCTGCTACACTATTCTGTTAACTTATTACTTATCTTCTTACTTTTTTTTGCTAATCTAGATTGGTTACTTACCATACTTATCTTTCTTTTATTTCTTTGAAATATCATTAAATCGGATTATAAAATAATCTTTCTATTAAACATCCAACGAACTAGTATTAGCCACATAAACAAGTATATGAAACCATACAATTATATATTAGCATCTTACAAATTGTTCCTTCTATGTAAACATATAATACACGCAGGCATCAATCATAAACACATAAATGTAATCATGCTATCATGCTATCATGCTTCAATGTCAACTCTATGCATCTCGTATGTTAACCAGGATGTATGATTTATATGCACAACCTATAAATTACACTGAACTTTGATTATGCCATACTTTTTAGAAAATACTTTTTGAAAACTCTTTTCTTGAAAACTCTTTATAAAAACTCTTTTCTAAAACTTTGTTTGAAATTTTCTTTATAAAACTTGTCTTTTGAAAACATGCTTTAATACTCTGGTTTCTGGAAACTGTTTCTTAAATCTGTTTTCTGAAAACTGTTTACTAAAATCTGACTTTTGAAAACTATATACTGATGATCTGAAAACTGTGTACTGAAAATCTGAAAACTGAAAATACTCAATGCCCAGGACAACAACTCAACTGCCAGCATCGCTGAAATCTGATAGTACTAGATGCCCAGGACAACAACTCAACTGGCAGCATCTCTAAGGCTGGTGGTGCTCTACGTCTAGGACAAAAACTCAACTGGCAACGTCGAGCTCTACACAACCCAGGACAAAAACTCAACTGACAGTGTAGCCACCACTAGGGACCAGGTACACGATCCTAAGCAGCCATCCTGGCCCCACCAGTGTTTAAAAATCCGCGTAAAGCGGCCGCCTCGAGGCGCCGCCCTCGCGGCGACGGCGCGCTGAGGCGCCCGCTTTACGCGGATTTTATGAGGCGGGCGCGCCTTCTTCGTGTGAGGCGCCGCCTCAGTCCGCCTCACCCAGAATCGGCGTGAGGCGGCATGAGGCGGCGCCCCTCACACGATTGAGATATTTTTTTTTATTTTAATTTTTTTTACTTGAAACGACGACGTTTTGGGCTTCCAAAACGTCGTCGTTTCAAGTCTCAAAATGAAAAAAAAAATAAAAACCCAAAATCGAATTTAGGGTTCCAATTTTCTTCTCCTCTCTCTCGCAGATTAGCTTCTCCTCTCTCTCGAATTTAGGGTTCCAATTTTCTTCACCCAGAATCGGCAGATTAGCTTCTCCTCTCTCTCGAATTTAGGGTTCCAATTTTCTTCTCCTCTCTCTCGGCAGATTAGCTTCTCCTCTCTCTCGAATTTAGGGTTCTTCTCTCTCGGAATCCCTCACACTCTCGGCGAAGGTTCTGATTTGAGGTAACAATTAGCTTCTGATTCGAATTTAGGGTTCTTTTTGCTTTGTGTTCAATCTCTCGCCACTTAGGGTTCTTCACTCTCTCGGCATTTGATGTTTTTGAATTGTTGCTCATTTGATTTTTTTTTTATATGTGCTTTGGATAATATCACGTATAAGCAATGAAGCATATAATAGAAGCATATCATACTTCCTGCAAAATGAAAAAAAAAAACATGCTGAAATGTTGCTGAATTGAAGTGAATTGGTATACTGTAAGTGTAAGAATTGAATTGTAAGAATTGACTTGGTTGGATGTAAAACCTGCTGAAATGTTGCTGAATTGAAGTGAATTGGTATATTGTAAGTGTAAGAATTGAATAGTTTATAAATTGACTTGGTTGGATGTAAAACCTGCTGAAATGTTGCTGAATTGAAGTGTAAGAATTGACTTGTTTATGTTGCTGAATTGAAATGTTGCTGAATT
Organism: Zanthoxylum bungeanum; assembly: GCA_019454045.1. NCBI lineage: Eukaryota > Viridiplantae > Streptophyta > Magnoliopsida > Sapindales > Rutaceae > Zanthoxylum > Zanthoxylum bungeanum. The sequence goes on from SKCR01017978.1 coordinate 260,990, forward strand.
GAAATGTTGATCAATGTTGCTGAATTGAAATGTTGCTCAATGTTTCTGTTTATGGTTTTTCAGTAAAATGTCGAATCGAACAGATCCGGCCTGGAAGTACGGGCATGAAGTTACTGTGGACGATGGAAAAGGTTCATATAAGTATATTGAATGTCATTTTTGCACAAGGACAATCAAATAGGGTGTATACAGAATGAAAGAACATCTTGCGGGTATAAGGGGTAATGTTGCGTCATGTTCGATGGTTCCTCCAGAAGTGCAATCTGAGATGAAAGAATATATGAAGAAAAAACAAGATACAAAAAAGGTTGCACAACTTTATCGAGAAGAACAGATTGATGAAGGTGCAACCCTGCACCGCACTTCTTTGGTAGTTCAAATAGTATATCGCAGAACAATTAGAGGGCCAATGGATAGATTTGTGGTTCATCTTGAAGAGGGAGAATTGGCGGACATGCGGTACAAACCCTCACAAGGAAGTGTTCAAGATCTTCGTAATCAGACGATACAAGATATTGGTAGGTTTTTTTATGAGAATGGCATTGCCTTTAATGTTGCTAATAGTCCATCATTTGTTAATATGGTGCGATCAATTGGAAATTTTGGCCGTGGACTAAAACCGCCGACAGCATATGAGTTATCAACAACTATACTAAAAAAGGAGTTAGACAATACTAGAGAAGTTGTTGATGAAGTAAAGAAAACATGGAGCCAAACAGGGGTTAGCATTATGTCAGATGGGTGGAAGGATATGAGAGGAAGACAATTGATAAACTTCCTTGTGAACAATCCTTTTGGAACAATTTTTCTGAAATCTGTGGATGTTAGCGATGTGGTGAAGGATGCAAATTTATTGTTCAACATGCTTGATGATGTTATTGAAGAAGTAGGCGAAGATAATGTCATTCAAGTCATTACAGATAATGCATCAAATTATAAGAAAGCAGGTGAACTTTTAATGCAAAAGAGGAAACGATTGTGGTGGACGCCGTGTGCGGCGCATTGTATTGATTTAATCCTTGAAGATATTGGGAAGCTACCTCAACATAAAAATGCATTGTTAAAAGCAAAAAAGGTAAAAATATTAGAAAGCTACCGCAACATACTTTATTAAATATCTTCTTATTTGACATCATTAATTCATGATTGTTAATTTCATTAACAGGTTAGTAATTTCATTTATAATCATGGAGCGGTGTTGGCTTTGATGAGAAGTTTCGCAAAGAAGGATTTAGTTCGCCCCGCACCGACAAGGTTTGCAACCGCTTTCTTAACATTAGAAAGCATGTATGGTTTGAAGGAATCCTTGGAGCAAATGTTTACTTCAAAAGAGTGGAATGAACTTACTTTCTCCAAGAAGTCTGAAGGGAAAGATGCAAAAAAAGTAATTTTTAATGATAGGTTTTGGACTTGTGTTGCTTATGCATTGAAAACAATGGCGAAAAATATCCTTGTATGGGATTTATATATGGTGTCATGGATAGGGCAAAAGAGGAGATAGCAAAAAATTTGGGAAATGAGGCTGGTGCATACAAGGAGATATGGAAAATAATTGATGATAGGTGGGAGTCTCAGTTGCACCGTCAATTGCATGGAGCTGCTTATTTTTTGAATCCTCATATCCAGTATGCAAGCACTCCTCCTTCCCAGCATCCGGAGATTAGGCGTGGGTATCTTATATGCTTGGAGAAACTGTTGCCCAATCCCGATGATCAATGTGCGGCAGATATACAATCAGATGCCTTTCTAAATAAGCAAGGATTATTTGGCACCAGTATGGCCAAACAAACCGTCTTTAATCGTAGTCCTGGTATGTGAATTATCACTTTTGTGTAATTATTAACTATAAGATATTATATGAATTTTGAAAGTGTATATTCAATCTTATTGTAGCTGACTGGTGGAGAGCATTCGGCGGTGAAGCTCCTCAACTGCAATCTTTAGCAATAAAGATTTTAAGTCTAACATGCTCATCCTCGGGGTGTGAACGCAATTGGAGTGCATTTAATATGGTATGATCTAATAATAACTAGTGTTTTGTGAATACTTACTTTATTCAACTTCTGATAATTTGAATAAATAAATTGTAGATTCATACAAAGAAGAGAAATAGATTATCCACCGAGAAATTGAACTCATTAGTCTACATAATGTACAATAGGCGATTGAAGCAAAAATACATGAAAAAACATTCATTTCAATCGGTTGATGATCTTTTGATTGAGGATGAGTTGCCTTCTGATGATGAGTGGGTGGCTGGAGAAAGCTTTGTGGAGAATACTTCTATTGAACAACCGAGTGACAGTAGAGCACCTGAAAAAAAAAGAGCAGAGACCAAAGTAAGTTAATCTTGTACAAATAATGCAACTTATGTAATCAAATTTAAAAATAATACGACTTTATGTTATTTGTTAGGGAAAGGGAAAGCTCCACAATTAGTGGATGAAGACACTACAAGTGAAGGGGGTTCTTTCGATGATGACCCATCTGATGATGACAGAGATTTTGACCCAAGTTTCATGCCGCTAGACACCAATGATAGCTTGTTTAAGGATTAGTTATCAATAATTTTTTGAACAAACTATGTATTATGAAGAAAGTAATGTAATTTGGATTACTTATCAATAGTTTTTTTAACATACTATGAATTATGAAGAAATTAATGTATTTTTTATTATTTTCCCTATTTCCGCATTGAGGCGCCCGCCTCACCGCCACGAGGCGGCCCGCCTCGCGCCTCAATGGCCGGCCGCCTCGAGGCGCCGCACCGTATTTTTAAACATTGGGCCCCACATGTGCACATGTTCTCTGTATCCGTCAATTCCAACTGTAATAGTTACATACTGGGGTGAGGTTTTACCTCATGCCCCGAAAAACATAAAACCATGTTCTGTTTCTCAAAATTGTAAAAACATTTTCTGAAACACATTTCTTTCAAAAACATTTGAAACTATACTTTAAAACACTTTGAATTCCAAACCATTCTTAATTTCAACTCAATTTATGAAAATCATAATGCACAAATATGCATATGCATTTTATGCTTTCCTTTATCCTAGCCATGCTTTCTTATATACTTATCTTTAGACTGCCAAATATTTACATGCATTCTTAATGACATATGATTTCTACTCTTTCATACTTTCAATGCTAACTATCTTGTGTCCTATATGTTTATTCTATCTTCAATATACCTTACATATATATCATTCATGCTCACTCACAATATAAACTGTCATGACTTCAAAACCACAAGCAACCTATTATGCGTTTACACACATAATATCATGGGTCCATACTCAAACTAACAAACTTTATTACCATAGAAACATACCTCAACTCATTTCTCTTGCTAACTTAATAATTCCACAACATACTATGTACACAAATACTTCCATCATTACCAAGCAAAATCATAAGCTCAATTCTTACTTCCCAGTTCTAATATCAAATAGAATTTTAAAATTATTACACGAACAGAAATCAGATCACCAATCATTATATAGATACATACCATTTCATTAGTTATACATATAATCTTTTTATATTGCTAAAATTTGTTCCGTATCTTACAATTTATATAGTTTACTTATTCAATCATTTTCATAATTTAATATGCTGAAAATATAATTATTTTGAATTAATTTAACATATCTAAAAGACAGTTCCAAGCTTCCCTAACCTGCTATATAAAAAAAAATGTCCTTCCCTGCATATTCTTACCAAACTGAAATCCAAAAACAATACTCATGATTCCATAGCCAACAACAGCAAAACGAATTAAAAACAATACCTCATAAGTTCTAATATTAAACTCCGTTATCTAAATGAATTTTCAATTTATGTATTTAAACACATTTGAAATCAATTGCATATCATTTCAAATTTCCAATGTAAGTCACTAAACTTCACATTTGCAAAGAATTGAATCTGAATATTCACTAAATAAAGTCATCCCAAATTCAGTTCACCTTGGCCGAAACCTTTGGCCAATTTCCTTCAATATTCCTTTCTCCATTAACACCCCTTTAATTCAACATTGCTCATAACTAAAACCAGCAAAATCCTTATGAATTTCATACCCTCTAGTAAATGTTCAACAATCCCCAATTTCCAATCTAGGGTTCATAACCGATTCTTCCCCTAAACTTCTCAATCAAATTAATTTCTTCCTATTTCATAATTAAAATAAACGAAACTTGGGCATTCTAATGTATTCTCTATCATCAATTTTAACCTAATCCTTCTAATTAATTATTTTACCCAAATACATTAAAAACACTCAAACTCAAGGGGAATCATTGCATAATCTACTTACTTCTCACTTCTTTCTTGCCGGACCTAGCCCTGAGGATTCGCCGGAACTGCTCTCATCCCTCTCTGCCCTTAGATCTCTCAGCCTTCTCCTTCCTCTGCCATCTCTCTCTTGGTGCTGCTTCTTTCTTTCTTCTTTCGATCTGTTTCTACTCTTCTTCTTCGGTCTTCTCCCTCTATTTCATATCTCTCGATTCTTCTTTCTTCCCCCATCTTTTTTTCTCTCGATCTCTCTCCCTCTCTGCTCTCTTTTTTCTTCTCAGCCAATTTCTCTTTCCGGCCTCTCCCCCTTTCAGCGTGTGTTATGTGAATTAATTGTGTGTGTTTGATAAGTGGATCTGTGTGTGTGTGTCTTTGAGCCACGTGTGTGTTATGTAAATGAGACATGTGCGTATTTCAAAAAAATATCCAAGTTATTTTATACTAATTGGTAAATTCTATTTTAACCCCTCAAATTGGTTTAATATAAACTTATAACTAATTTCATGAAAAAGTTCTCATTTTATCATGAAAATAAACCTCGCGTTCAGACGCGACCCCGCACGCGAAAATAAAATTAATGCAACATGCTAAAATAATCCGGGTCGTTACTCTTAGCATAACGAGCAGGTATCAGACAAATTCTGGTGAGCAACACTAGGCAGCTGTCAAAACAATCCTCAAGTATCTGAGAAGAACTAAGGATGTGTTTTTGACATACGGAGATTGTTCTGAGATGAAAGTCATTGGTTACTGTGATGCGAGCTTTCAGACCGATAGGGATGACAACAGATCGCAAACAAGATATATGTTTACTTTGAATGGCGGTGCTGTCAGTTGGAAAAGCTCAAAGAAGTCAACTAAAGCGGACTCCACCACTGAAGCCGAGTATATTGCAGCATCTGAAGCAGCTAAAGAAGCCGTCTGGATAAAGAAGTTCATCACGGAGCTGGAAGTGCTTCCCGCGATAAAGAATGGTGTCACGATGTACTGTGACAACACGGACGTCATTGCTCAATCAAAGGAAACCAGGTCCCACCAGAAATCCAAGCATGTACTCAGTCGATTTCATCTCATCAGGGAGATTGTTGAGAGAAAAGAAGTTATGTTGACGGCGGATTTTGATCTCAGGGTAATATGGGAATATATCACCTCCGAGGTAATCCTCCTTCAACGGTGAATTTGTTTGGTTTATGGGGGACCAAAAGCAAATTTGGCAGGAGACGGGAAAACACACCAATCGACAAAGAGATTTAACGTGGTTCGGCGGATTTTGGGATCCGACCTACGTCCACGGACAAGAACATGGTGGTACTTTTTATTACTCGAATACACTCCTCGGGCCTCTTCTTTGCTTTTACAAATTGAAGCTTGATGATTCTAATCCCTCACTCTTGTGATGATTTTCAGATGTCCTTTACACATGCTCTACCCTCCTATTTATAATAATACAGAAATCAGACTCCTTTTTGAATAAGAAATCCTATTTGAACTCAATCTTCTCTTCTTGTAGGGATTCCTGATCCGGTATTGCCTTCTTCTTCTTCCCGTATTCCCTTTTGGATTCTGACTCATTCTTCTTGTGAGAGTAGGATATCTTTCTTATCTTATCCACAAGGATGGGGTGCTGTTGTCTTGAACACGGCTCATTGTCTGGTCGGTCTTCATGAGGTCGGCCATGATAAGAAAGATATCCTACTCTCACAAGAAGAATGAGTCAGAATCCAAAAGGGAATACGGAAGAAGAAGGTAATACCGGATCATGAATCCCTACAAGAAGAGAAGATTGAGTTCAAATAGGATTTCTTATTCAAAAGGAGTCTGATTTCTGTATTATTATAAATAGGAGGGTAGAGCATGTGTAAAGGACATCTGAAAATCATCACACAAGTGAGGGATTAGAATCATCAAGCTTCAATTTGTAAAAGCAAGAAGAGGCCCGAGGAGTGTATTCGAGTAATAAAAAGTACCACACTGTTCTTGTCCGTGGACGTAGGTCGGATCCCAAAATCTGCCGAACCACGTTAAATCTCTTTGTCGATTGGTGTGTTTTCCCGTCTCCTGCTAAATTTGCTTTTGGTCCCCCATAAACCAAACAAATTCACCGTTGAATGAGGATTACCTCGGAGGTGATATTCCCATATTACCCTGAGATCAAAATCCGCCGTCAACAGTTGGCGCCGTCTGTGGGGAACTTCAAAAAAACCAGTTCACGTGATAAGACAAATGGCGGAAGGCGGAAATCACCAACCAGGAGGTCCGGCAATGGACTGGATGAAAAAAATGGAAGATAGCATGAGGTCTATGATGGATCGACTAGAAAGAATGGAAGGAGCAAACAACGAGAAAACTGAGACCGAGACCGGACAGAGGAGGAAAGAGGGAAAAGAGTAGTAGATGTAAGCGAAAACGAGGGACCCAGAAAGAGAGGCCCCTATGGGATAAGATCTGAAGTGGTAGGAAGAGAGCCACGATCAGAAGACACATGGGAAGAAGAAGGGGAGGAACAATCACCCGACCCCTCCTCCGACAGATTTTACAGCTCCGAGAGGGAAGATAGAAAGTACAATGAAGACGTACAGGAGACCCCGGGCTTAAAGAACGCCACGCCCGGAACGACAGGCGAACATAAGGACACAGAAGGCGACACGGGGGCACAACCCGTGAAATAAAGTCTTGGCTGAGAAAAGAGATGACCAGATGGGGAGAAGGCCTCAAGACCGGCGCGGGAGACACCCGAGGCGAGGAAGAGGGGTCTCCCCTTACAGAAGAGATAAGATCAGCACAGTTCCCGAAGCGATTTAACATGCCGACCATGGCACCATACAAGGCCACTCCGACCCAAAATCCCACATCGAAAACTTTGTCCTCCTGATGGAAGTACAGGGAGTAACGGGCGACGCCATATGCAAAGTATTTCCCTTAACTTTAGGTGGGCCCGCCATCCTATGGTATAGAAGTCTGGCCCCGGGGAGCTTTCAGAGCTTCTCCCAACTTAAGAAGTCGTTTGTCCGGCACTTCAAAGGAGCCTGCACCCCTAAAAAAACAATAGGAGAACTAAGGCTCATGAAACAAGGAGACGACGAAACACTGCAAAGCTTCATTGAAAGGTATCACAACACACGTACTCGAGGTCGGAGGGTACGAATCCCAAGAAGCCCTGGAAAGTCTGAAAGGGGCCCTAAGAGTCGGGAAACTATGGACCCACCTGAGGATCCATGAGACACCAGACACGCACACTACGCCTACCGCACTGGAGATAGCCAGGAAGTACGTCCTACTAGAAAGCGAGGAAAAAGTATCCCGGAGAGGGACAACCGCCAGAGAAAGGGTGACAAGGAGAGAAGACCATCGGCGACCAGAAAGAGAATTTCGGAAGTTCAATCCAAGACCCAAAGAGTTCAAGCCAATGGCACAAAAGGATCAAGGAAAAGGGCCCGCAACTCAAGTAAACCATGTGGTCCGAGAGGAAGCGTATATTCCCCTAAGCAAGCCGCCAGGGGAAATCATCATGGAGATACGGGAGAAAGGCCTCTTAATAGAGCCCGACCTCAGGAGGTTTCCCCCAGACAGAAAAACAAAAGATCCTAATGCCTGCACCACAATCTAAAAGGGCACACAACTGATGAATGCAAGGACCTGCGGGAACAAATAGAGGACCTGGCCCGGAACGGGTACCTGAACAATTACATCGACCACGAGATCATGGCCGCTAGACAAACGGCAAGGACTCGAGAGGTGAACGTCATCGCAGGAGGGGCAACGCTGGCCGGGGACTCTAACCGGTCGAGAAAGAATTACAACCGAGCACGGGGGACAGAGGTGCTGAAAACAGAAAAAATCCCAAACCCACGAGGAAATCGATCGACACCCATTATGTTCACCGATGAAGACGCTCAGGGGGTAAGTTTCCCCCATGACGACGCACTAATAATCAAAGCAACAATCGGCGGCACAGAAGTGGACAGAATCTTGGTGGACCCCGGGAGCGCAGTGGACATAATTTCCAAAGAAACTTTGGAGAGCCTGGGGGTAGAATACACACACAGCTCTAACCGAGGACAGCACCCCCCCCTGTACGGTTTCGGGGGTTAAACGGTCGTCCCGCTGGGAAGAATTCACTAGCAATGACGATCGGAGCCGCCCCCAAAACCCGAACAGTCATGATAAACTTCACTGTAGTAGACTGCATGAGCAGTTATCAAGTCATTGTCGGCCGCCCCTTCATGATGAAAACCAAGGCCGCAATGTCCTGTTATTTCTTGAAATTGAAGTTCCCCACACGGGAAGGGATCGGGATCATATGCGGAAGCCAGAAGATAGCCCGCAGCTGTTTTGCCACTTTCTCGCGAGAGACCCTCTGCGTGGAAAGAGGCACCAAGAAGAGACAAAGAGACGAGGACGACAAGAACACGAGGAAAGACCCTGCTCCTCGGCCCGATAAAGCTGCACGGCTCGGAGCAGCCGAAGAATTAGAAGAAGTAAAACTATTCGGGCCAAAGAAAAGCATAAGAATAGGGGGAAGTCTAGACGAGGCCCTAAGAAAAGACTTGTTGGAATGTCTACAAGAGTACCCCGACGTTTTTGCATGGGGACACGATGACATGCCCGGAATCGACCCAAAATTCGTAAGCCATCGCTTAGCAGTGAACCCATTACATAAACCAGTAAAACAGAAGAGGAGAATATTCAACCAGGAGTGGTGCAGAGCAATAGCAACCGAGGTGGAAAAATTGCTGAAAGCCGGTTTCATCCGGGAAGTAAAATACCCAGAATGGGTGTCCAACGTAGTATTGGTGAAAAAATCTAACGGAAAGTGGAGAATGTGCGTAGATTTCACCGACCTCAACAAAGCATGTCCAAAAGACAGCTTTCCCCTCCCAAATATAGACCAACTGGTAGACACAACAGCCTGCCAAGGGCTGTTAAGCTTCATGGACGCTTTCTCGGGATACAATCAAGTCAAGATGCACCCTGCGGACGAGGAGAAGACCACCTTTATCACTGACCAAGGGCTGTACTGTTATAAAGTAATGCCTTTCGGATTGAAGAATGCAGGGGCGACTTTCCAGAGACTGGTGAACAAAATCTTCAAACCGCTCATTGGCACAACCATGCTGGTATATGTCGACGACATGATAACAATGTCCGGAGAACCAAGAGACCATGTGGCCGACCTGAAGAAAACTTTCGAACTCCTGAGGAAACACAGTTTAAAGCTCAATCCAGAGAAGTGTGCATTCGGGGTAGCCTCAGGAAAATTTCTGGGCTACATGGTGAGTTCATGAGGCATTGAACCGAACCCGCAAAAGATACAAGCCGTGCTAGACCTGAAATCGCCCCGGACAGTTAAGGAAGTACAAAGCCTTACAGGAAGAATCGCCGCACTCAACCGGTTCATCTCGCGAGCAACCGACAAGTGCCATCCTTTCTTCAAAGTCATCAAAAAAGCTCAAAAAGGGGTCGACTGGACACCTGAGTGCGAAGAAGCCTTCCAGCACCTAAAACAATACCTGGCACAGCCCCCTCTCCTAGCCAAAACCCTCCCAGGGGAGACACTGTATCTATACCTGGCCGTCTCAAAGCACGCAGTAAGCTCGGCACTGGTACAAGAGACCGACCATGTCCAGAAACCGGTTTACTACGTCAGTAAAGCCCTGCTGGACGCAGAAACTCGATACCCCATGCACGAACTCATTGCCCTATCCCTGATCACTGCGACACGGAAGTTACGACCCTACTTTCAGGCCCATCCTATCAAGGTATACACGGATTATCCCCTGAGATAAATCTTGCAGAAACCAGAGGCCTCAGGGAGACTGATGAAGTGGTCAGTAGAAATAAGCGAGCACGACATCTCCTACCTCCCAAGAACAGCAATAAGAGGGCAGGCCTTAGCGGACTTCATAGCAGAACTCACGGAACCACGGGTCTTGGCCATGGAAGAAGAAAGGTGGGAAATGTCTGTAGACGGATCCGCAAGTTCGCACGGCTACGGAGCAGGGGTAGCACTAAAAAATAAAAAGGGAGAAGAAATACTGCTCGCCCTCAAATTCGCCTTCAAAACTACAAACAATGAAGCAGAGTACGAGGCAATACTGGCCGGACTAAGGCTATGTACGGTAGTAGGGGTCCACAACGTAGTGATCATGAGTGATTCTCAGCTAGCAATACAACAGCTGAAAGGGGACTTTCAAGCCAGAGAACCAGCCATGGTAGCTTACCTGGCCGAAGTGAAGAAATGAGTGGAGAAAGTGGGAAACGTACTCTTCGAACAGGTCGGACGAGAAGACAACTGCGAAGCAGATTCCCTAGCCCGACTTGCCTCTTCAATGAGGACAGAAAACCCCAGGGTAATCCCTCTTATATACCTCCGAGAAAGAAGCATAGGGGAGACAGAGGTAGATGTACTAGAAGAAGAAGGCAAAGATTCATGGATGCAGCCGATCAGGAGATATCTGGAAACAGGAGAAACCCCTAAAGATAAAAAGGAGGCCAGGAAGCTGAAATTCAAGAGCACCAAGTTTTCCCTGATTGAAGGAGTACTCTACCGGAGAGGATACACCGTACCCCTCCTAAGATGCTTAGCACCAGAAGAAGCAGACTACGTGCTCAGGGAGATTCACGCAGGCATCTGCGGAAGCCACGCCGGGGGAAGATCAATCGCCTTCAAAGCCTTGAGGCAAGGGTTTTACTGGCCAACCATGCACCAGGATGGCGTGAGGATAGCACGGAAATGCGAAGGTTGCCAGAAAATGCCAACCTCTACCATCAGGCGGCAGAGCAGCTGACCACCATATCCAGCCCCTGGCCCTTCGCACAGTGGGGGCTAGACATCATAGGGCCAATGCCGAAAGGGCGAGGCCAGGCGAAATATGCAATCGTGGCCATAGACTACTTTACCAAATGGGTAGAGGCAGAGCCCTTGTCCACCATCTCGGAAAAGAAGGCCACAGAGTTCCTAAAAAGAAATATAATCTGTCGGTTCGGAATCCCCCAAGCAATCATCACCGACAACGGAAAGCAATTCGACAGCAGGGGATTCAGGAAACTTTGTGAAGACCTCCAGATAACTTTGAAATTCGCCTCGCCAGCCCATCCCAAGTCAAACGGGCAGGTTGAAGCCACCAATAAAACTATCAAGTCAAACCTTAAAGCTCGACTTGGATCAAGCAAAAGCCTATGGGTCGAGGAGCTACCGGAAGTACTGTGGGCACACTGGACGACCTTCAAGGATTCAACAGGAGAGACACCCTTCTCCCTATCATACGGATGTGAGGCCGTCATCCCAGCAGGGATCGGAATATCAACCAACAGGGTTCGCCACTTTGAGAACGAGCGGAACGAAGGACTTATCAAAAACCACCTCGACCTGATCGAAGAAAGAAGAGAACAGTCAGCAGTAAGAGCAGCAATCTACCAACAGAGAATGGCCCGCTTCTACAATAGGAGAGTTCGGACCCGCTCCTTTCTAACAGGTGATCTAGTGCTAAGAAAAGTGACTCTGAACACCCGACGACCAGAAGAAGGGTCGTTAGGTTCCAAGTGGGAAGGACCCTACAAAATCACCGAGGTAGTAAGACCAAGGGCCTACATCCTAGAACATCTGGACGACACGAGGTTGAAGAAACCATGGAACGCCGAAATGTTAAGAAAGTACTTCCCGTAAAAATCAACTTTCCTTTCTTCTATTTTCTTTTTTGCAGAAACCGGGCAAAACAACGAATCGGAACAATTGTTGTAAAGAGGGCAGCACGCCCCCAAGCATGAATAAAAATTCCTTTTCTGGCAAAATCCTTTGAAAGCGAAAACAACCACCACCGGGACTATCCAAAAAACTTCGGCTCGGGGCTGGATTTCGTTCCGCCGAGGCCACTGAGATAAACAGACTCGGGGTCGGGCGATGTCCCACCAAGTCTGCCTTTGGACTGGGGACGTAACATTCCCCCAGGACCAAGTGATTCTTACAGCTCGGGGTCGGGCGATGTCCCACCGAGTCTGTCTTTGAACTGGGGACGTAACATTCCCCCAGGACCAAGTGATTCTTACAACTCGGGGTCGGGCGATGTCCCACCGAGTCTGTCTTTGGACTAGGGACGTAACCTTCCCCCAGGACCAAGTGATTCTTACAGCTCGGGGTCGGGCGATGTCCCACCGAGTCTGTCTTTGGACTGGGGACGTAACATTCCCCCAGGACCAAGTGATTCTTACAGCTCGGGGTCGGGCGATATCCCACCGAGTCTGCCTTTGGACTGGGGACGTAACATTCCCCGAGGACCAAGTAGTTCTTACAGCTCGGGGTCGGGCGATGTCCCACCGAGTCTGTCTTTGGACTGGGGACGTAACATTCCCCCAGGACCAAATGATTCTTACAGCTCGGGGTCGGGCGATGTCCCACCGAGTCTGTCTTTGGACTGGGGACGTAACATTCCCCCAAGACCAAGTGATTCTTACAGCTCGGGGTCGGGCGATGTCCCACCGAGTCTGTCTTTGGACTGGGGACGTAACATTCCCCCAGGACCAAGTGATTCTTACAGCTCGGGGTCGGGCGATATCCCACCGAGTCTGCCTTTGGACTGGGGACGTAACATTCCCCCAGGACCAAGTGATTCTTACAGCTCGGGGTCGGGCGATGTCCCACCGAGTCTGTCTTTGGACTGGGGACGTAACATTCCCCCAGAACCCAAGTCTTTCACTCAGCTCGGGGTCGGGTTACGTCCCACCGAATCAAGCTCCTTTGGTTTGGGGAGGTAACATTCCCCCAGAGCCAAGTACCTCACTCAACTCGGGTCGGGACACGAGTCAACCCTTTGGACTGGGGACATAATGTAGGGGTTTTTAGGGGCTAAATCCGGTAACGCAGCAGCGAAGCGGTGGAAAATCGTATTTTCCGATTTCAAAACTTTTTCTCAGATTAATTAAATAAACATATTTATTTAACATTCCAATAATCAATTATGAAATAAATTCAAATGAATCATATTCAATGAATTTACCGAAATGCCCTTACATTGGTATTTTGTCCATTTTAGTCCGAAATTGATCTAATCAATTTTGAATGATTCTAAATCATTTCTAAGATGAAATTAGCATGTTCAAAACATCAAAACACCAAAAGCAACAAAATCCCCAAATATTACATATCCTTGGCCGAATGCTCCCTAAGGGGTGCCATTTGTGCACTTTGTCATTTCATGCATCAAACACATCATGATGTAATCCAATGAACATGAATCTTTATATGCATCATATACACATCCAATACACAACATATATGAAAACCCCCAAATTTGGAATTGGTCATGAACCCTAATTTTTCAATTTCTTCAAATTGGACAAATTAGACCAAATTGGTTAAATCAATTACTTTAATCATGTTTCTTCTCTCCATCACAATCACTCCAACCAATGAAACAACTCAAGATCAAATCTAGATCATCTAAGAGTGGGTCAACTGTTGGATAATATGACCCATAAGCGTCACTATTTGCACAGATCATTGTGTTGTTGTAGCAAATTAACTAGTAATAAGGAAATTGCACTCTCATCATTTGTGATTAGATCACCATAGATAAATAAATGAAGAGAGCTCCATATGATTAGTTCCTGGATTGAGATGATATGAGACAGTATCAGTCCACGAAAGATTAATCATTAAATATCCCTAGCCGTAGTATTATCGAGACTGGACATCGATAATGCGGAATAGGCTAGTATTGCACTTGTGCGCGTTGTGAGGGCACAACGGCATAGTTCTCATATATATAAGTATTGGATACTTATGCAAGTGCGATAGGAGGTCGTGTTTCACACCGATGTACGGGAAACAGCTTCGCTCTGGATAGACCCCTCGGAATCCCATTGGTATTATGAATATGTGTCTATGGGAGGCCGAAATCAAGGTAGGTGTGTATAGTCTTAACCTGAGACTTACATCGCTAATGCTTACGACAATCGATATACTTTAGTTGAGGTCGTCTAGGACTGTAACCGGTTCTGTGTACGCCAATACCGGGTATATTGAGAATCGTAGTGTATTGGATGTGATGTCAAGACGGAAGTATCACTCCAGTCATAGTGGAGATGATGTCACGCAGGATACGGTATTAGTGCTCTTAAGAGATGCGCATCCAATCGTGATATTATGACCAGGTCATGAATATCCGATTATAGAGACTATTACCAGACATCCGATATGTGTTTCGGACGGGGCAGACACTTAATCCAGCCCCAGCCCTAGCACGTGACTATCCGATACTGGGCCGATACGCACAATACATTAGTATACTACGTTTGATACAGATCTTAATATTCTTTAATGGATATGTTCCGGAGAATTGGGTAGACTTGGTGCTTTGCTAGGAGTCGACCTTGTCTCGTAAATCGGTAGAACGTAGTACTTGGTACGTACGTGATTCGGATACTCCGACGACCGTATTTACTGCCAGATTATCCGGGGATTTCATGGGTCGCTTCCCGATAATCCACCGATGACGCACAACTCGCACTCTTGAATAATCTGGGATTTACAGAAAGAGAGAAAATTAATCTAGGATTAATAACGGAGATATTTTTATCCGGGATAAAATGTCGTCTATAAAGAGAGAACGATTAATTTGGAATTGATCGATGAAGTAATATATTCGATATATTAGACGAAATTAGATTTCGACGCGGAATTAAAATTAGATTTTAATTCGGGCAAACGAGTTAATTTAGAATTAATTCGTTAGCGACGTAAATAATAATTTCGCCAGGCGCAATTATTTATAAATTCGATTGAATTAACGTCGCGACGTAAGCTCGGTATTTCGGAAATATCGAACCCGAACGCGTGAGTGCACGTGGGCCCACTTTCATTTGGAAACGTGTGGGGCCCACATGACACATGTCATTTTATGCATTATTTTATTCTAATGCATTGCATGTTGATAGTGTACAATGCACTCAATGTTATTGCATGGAAATTGAGTGTTTGACACTCTCTAAGCCATTGCATGTTTGTGTCATAAATTTATTATTTAATTTAATAAATATGGTGCATAAATAATATTGATTTTGGTAAATCATTTTAACTTAACACAAAACTTCTTCTCTCTCATTTTCTCTCTTCTCTCTCACGCCCAAAGCTTGAAATGGGGACTGGTTTTGAACCAGAAAAACGTGACACAAAGGGAAGCAAGGGTTGGGTTTTCATGGTGAAAACCGCAAGTGCTAGCACACTACGAGTCTTGCGAAGGTGGTAGGGAGGTTCACCCATGAGGCGGGACTCATCCGAAGGAGTTTGGAGCTTCGTTTTGAGACCCGAAACTGCCAAGACAGTGAGCATGGACTGCTGCAGTGGGCTTACAAAGGCAGTGCGTTTTTGGGCATGATTCGTCTTCAAATCGACATAACCGATCAATGTAAGTATTCCGCTATCTTCATTGGTGTATTCACGCATGTTTTCATGTCTTGTTTGATCTTGGGACCTTAGATTTTTACCAACAATGGCATCAGAGCTAATGTTGCAAGCATGAAAAATGTAGGGCTTAAAATTTGGGTAAATGTTTGTTGAGCATGATTTGAATAAATTGCTTGTTTGAGTATGCTTATAACATGTTTTAAATTCATATTGGTTGGACTAATTTGACGAAAATTGATTTGGAATAATTTTCTCCAATTTATTCACCTTGGCCGAATGTATATGCATTTTTTGGATCTTGGATTTTTTGATTTTTTAATTCATTTGATGAGTTTAGAATCCATTAGGTTGACGTTAATTTGAATCGAATTGGATTGGATTTCGAATTGGACAAAAACCCCCCAAAATCTTTGAGTTGGCCGAATGTGACTAATGCCCTAATGTCTTGGTAAATTTTGATGATTTTGATAATTGGATGTATTGAAATCATTCAGGATATGTATTTAATGTCGATTGCGGATTAATTGGATTGAAACCGAATTGGACATGAAATCCCTCCTTGGCCGAGAGCATGAAAGCATGTAAATGGGTTTTGATTTTTCATTATGTGTGTTTGACATGTAATAATGAATTAAGTATGATTAATTGACTAATTTAGTGTTTTGGAAATGTTGATTTAGTTGATTAATCATATAATGCACTTTTGGTAATTAAAATTGAAAATTGGATTTTTGGTTTAATTAATTGGGCCTAATTTTGGAAATTAGAATTTAAAGTTGTAATTGGGCCTATTGGGCTTGATTATCAAGTTTGGTTTAAGGCCAAATGATTGGATCCAATTGGGCCCAAAACCTTGACCATAAAGCCCAAATGCACTTAATGAACCTTTAAAGTTCAATTGGGCCTAATGGGCCAAGATTGATTTATGGGCTTATGGGGTAAATCCCGGATTGGACTTTGGTTATCGGTTTGACCCGAGTTGACCAAAGTCCACGCCTTAAGAAATCAATCAAAAGCCCATTGGACTTTAATTGAATTGACGTTGGACGTTAATCGGTCTTTGAGACGCGTTACGATTAAATTTGGAATTTAAATCGAAAAGGTTTATTGAATAAAAGTGTATATTTAATTTGGATTGAATATGAATTAGTATTAATACATGTTAAATAGATTTATGATGTAGTTTAATTTAATTCATGAATTCGTACTTTAAGTACTTATTCGCAAAAACGAGTTTGACTCGAACAAAATCAAATCGTTGTTTGAACATTGGATGATCACTTAATTATCAGATTAATTAATTTGATTAGATTGATTGATAGCATGCTTAGTGTGTGAATACGTGGTGTTGTTGAATGAATAATGTATATCGGATGGATATTAGACGGGTGGGCAATTTTAGAAATTGTTGTAATAAATTCGATTTATTAAATTGGACCTGCGTGTCCAGCCTTATCACCTCTATTCTCTTTGTATTCTCTTCTCACCTATTCCCCTCTATGTATATGAGGTTTCTTTAGAATGTAGTGTAACGGTAGAAGTAATACTAGTGCTAGCTTGAGTGAGAAAGGGAGAGATTTGATCTAGGATCAATGTGTTAAGTATCCATCCGCATATCATTATTATTTATTTTCATACTCGCTTTATTATGTATTTAGAATGCATGTTTAAGGGTGTATGATGATGAGACCTTAACAAAGATAATTAAATTGGTAGCCAATTTGCACGCAAAAACCCTCGTTAAATATCAAGCGTTTATTTTCCTTCCATTGAGTGATTCTTACTCAAGATCCGAGATTGGCAGGGGTTGTTGGCCAAAGTCAAGCCCTTGTCCTTCGAAGATTGTTTTTAATCACGAGGCTTTGTTCCATATCGGTGTCGTGTCCAAGTTGTGGTTTGTTGGCCAAAGTCAAGACCACTTCTTGTCCATTGACATTGATTACGAAGCTTCCATGTCAATGGGTCCGCGCTTGACTGGGATCACTAGGTTTGTTGTGCCAAAGCCAAGGCCTAGTTGATTCAGAGGAAAAAGGTTAGGGTATATATTGGATATATAGGCATATATAAGATATATGTTTTAGGACTTGGATGTCCACCTACTGGATCTAGGAGTTGGATTAGATCCAATTGATCTTAGAGATCTACCTAGTTAATTATCATACAATTGTTGGCCAAAGTCAAGATTGTGTGATATTTAACGGGATCCTAGCCCACTAGGAAACACGGTTTCCCGAGTACTCGACAGAGGGTTAGAGGCTCGACGAAAAATAGTGGGAGGCAAGTATTGAATTTGCAACATTCGTTCGAATACTCGCTAAAACGCGCTCATCTATATTTTACTCGTCATATTAATCAAAAGTATTAGTTGGACTAATATTTTATGTTGTTTTAAATATATATATAGTTGGACTATATACAAACTCATTCAATATGTAGTTGATTTTATAATTGGATTATAGTAATCAATATAATTGAATTAAAATGATAGTTGATTTTATAATTAGATTATAGTAATCAATATTAAAATTATAGTTGATTAAATAATTGGATTATTGTAATCATTATAATAAATATACCTTATTAATTGATTAAATAATTGGACTATTGAAATCAAGAAAGAATTGAAAAGTTGAATATTTAAAATATATAATCATTGGATTAAATGCTTTAAATGATTTAATTTTCATATTTGGGAATAAATAATAGGTTAATTTATTATGATAAAATAACTTATTTGACTACATAATTAAGCAAATAATAATAAAATAATAGTAGAGCATAAAATCTTTGGAAGATTTATGTGATGATGACTTTAGTGCTTAATTAATATACTTATAATAAATCTATCTTTAGATTTAAAAAAATATTAAAATTGCAATTAATTGACCATTCTAGTGGAGAAAGTCAAAGTTTGCAATTGGGCATGTAGCACAAGGTGCACATCATTTCGATATTCTAAACCCAAGGCTTGGCCAAAGGTTTGTGAAATATTGAAAAGGTAATTGACATTCCCAAAGTGACTACCATTTGGATATGGAAGACACGAAGGAATTAAAGATAGGGAGAGGCTCTAACTTTAAAAATATTGTCAAAGTTATGTTTACTACTAGTATAAAATTGGATTTTAAATACTTAGTGTGGTACATAATACATATATGTATTGACGTTCAGAATCCGCTGGGGCTGGATACTGGCTTCAAGCCGAGATTTCTCTGCGAA
Source organism: Zanthoxylum bungeanum (assembly GCA_019454045.1). Lineage (NCBI taxonomy): Eukaryota > Viridiplantae > Streptophyta > Magnoliopsida > Sapindales > Rutaceae > Zanthoxylum > Zanthoxylum bungeanum. Next base: position 279,906 of record SKCR01017978.1, read on the forward strand.
TTGGAAACGGGACGAAAGTCGCTGTTTCGACCGTAGATACCTAAGTTTAGGAACTACCCTTCGGGTGTGTACTTAAATTAGGAAATGTTATAATGTAACTAGTTTGACTAGAGACATTATCTCTATATCAGTGTTTAATCCGATGCGGATAAAACCTTTATATTCTAGAACACTAAAGTGTTTCATTATATAAAGATGATACTGAGATAAATACATTAGATGTAAATAACATAATTTATATTTTGAATATAAATAAAATCTCAAACATATAAATGACAAATAAATAGCTCAAATTGATTTGATCAATAGAGACTTATTTGTGGCATTGTTGTCTGGGACACAATTAAACGAGACTCGTATATCCACACTTTTGAAGAGTGGGTACTAGGACTGATTTGACTATTCAAATAAGGTCTACGAATCTAGTTTATTAGGTTAAAAACCTAAAATACTATTTACTTGGTAATAGTAAAAGGCCACCGATCTGTTAGCCCTATTCATGGTGAAGTAAGTGGGCCCATATCTAGCTAGGCTAGATGTGAACATGAATATTTCGTGACCTTAACGGATGTAGCATCACGTTGTGGTTATGTGTTTCTTTTGAAGAACACAGATCAGAAACTTTTGAAGTTTCGACACGAAGAAAACAAACAGATCGCTATAGTGTTATTCCGCCACGGTAAGACCGAAATGGAAAATACTTAAGCAGTAAGTTTCATATATAAATGAAAGAGTACGGTGTTCTTTCATGTGAGGACTCCTCCCGAGACACGTCGGTTAGACGGTGTGTCTGAACTAAAACCGAATTTGTTTGGACATGATAAGGTTTATCACGAGTCGCTCTGAGCTACTATTTCCTTCTACAGGATATGTATTAACAGTGCAAAACTTATTTAGAATAAGGTTCCATATAAATCTGTTTGACAGATATCATATAGGATATGAACAGGAAAAAACAAGGTTTCTCATTCCTGATAATTTGGGTATGCCAGGCATAAATTTTGGATGATACCAAACTAAGAACCCAAATTGGATTAGTGCCAATATAGGTTATCCTAAGGGAAACCATAAGTATAGTACTTATAAATCCCACATGAGAACAATGTGATTGTTGCTCACCATGCGGTTTTCCTGAGAGGAATACCGATATGCAGTGGTCAGTGGGAGGATAGTGATACTCAATGAAAATCGGAGTAATACTATTCATAGCACGAAGTCCTTAATGGAACACAAACAATTCATCTATGATGATCTGTACCATTAATCTTCAAATACACAAGAAATCGGGTAGATCGGATAGAGTCAGAAACACCTAGGGTATGTGGTTTCTGATCTAACCTCATTAAGATGTCAATCTTATGGAGGTGTACCATCCGACTACGTTTGAGGAAGTGATACGAGGTATCGACTCCCTGTTGGCAAAGTGCCATGAGTCCGAAATGGATTCCATGTATAACGACTATTATGGATACTAGTTTGTTGTACCACAAGGCGTTGTGCCTATGGTACATTATACGTCTTCAAGGAAGACATACATGGATGACAACATACCAACTTACAAAGCTAGGCTTTTGACGGAAAGGTATCGTTATCAACATTGTGTTAATAACGGTTCAACCTTTTACCTGTTGCCATGGTAAGTCCATTTTGAAGATGCTTGTTGATAACTGTATATTTCATTTATGAAATATGTCAGTTACAAATCAAAATCGCTTTCCTGAAAAGGAAACCTTTTGGAGGATTTTTACAACATCCTGACGATTTTGTATAACCGACAAACAAGGTTTGCGGGTTATTCGATCCATGTTTGGATCAAAGCAAGCATAAGGTTCTTGGAACTGACGTTTTGAAATAATCATAATGGTTTATGATTTAACTCAAAACGAAATAATTCTTGTGTATATAAGGAGGTTAGTGGGAGAGCGCACTGACAGTGAAATTCCCATAAAGCAATTGGTGAAAGCTTGGCTTTCATAGATATTCTTTCAATAGAAATTCTCCGTAGAATTCTGGGGAGTAACAACCTTTATTCAGGGAATAAAGATCTACTGGGATAGATTTGGAGTTGTTAACACTCTCTGGGAAATTGTACATTTAAAATGTACTTGTATTGGTGTCTCATACGCTTCGAGCATATGGAGTCACAATCAGGTCAATCCAAGTGATAGTCACTGGATTGAATTTAAGGACATCTGTTAGTATCTTAGAGAACTAAAGATGTTGTCTTAACTATGGAGAAGAGAACTTGAAGTGACTGGGATCACTACTGCAAGTTTCCAAAACGATTAAATACTACGGTACTATAAAGTTTGAATAACGGGACAGTGAGCTGGAAATATTCCGAGCAAGATAACTGCTGCCGAATAAACAACAAATGTGGATTATTGCTGCAGCTGAGGCAGCAATAGAAGCCATTTGGATCGATAATAAATCTAATTAGATAGAATAATTCTGTTAGCAGCTGAGCTAGGCGTCAGCACAGGCTAAAGAATTAAAGGTCTCATCACGATCCAGATATACTTCTATATCATCTGATTCGTTCGGATCATACATCGTGGCGATGTGATGATCGTGTAAATCGCGTCAGACGATAATTAAGCAATCCGCTGACGAAAACCTTTCCTCAGCAATTTGAGCGAATTGTACATAGTTCGGGTGTTAGACACTCGAGTGACTGGCTATGTGCCAAGTGGGAGATTGTTGATAATATGACCCATAGCGTCACTATTTGCACAGATCATTGTGTTGTTGTAGCAAATTAACTATGTAACAAGGAAATTGCACTCTCATCATTTGTGATTAGATCACCATAGATAAATAAATGAAGAGAGAGAGTCCCTATGATTAGTTCCTGGATTGAGATGATATGAGACAGTATCAGTCCACGAGGATTAATCATTAAATATCCCTAGCCGTAGTATTATCGAGACTGGACATCGATAATGCGGAATAGGCTAGTATTGCACTTGTGCGCGTTGTGAGGGCACAACGGCATAGTTCTCATATATATAAGTATTGGATACTTATGCAAGTGCGATAGGAGGTCGTGTTTCACACCGATGGTACGGGAAACAGCTTCGCTCTGGATAGACCCCTCGGAATCCCATTGGTATTATGAATATGTGTCTATGGGAGGCCGAAATCAAGGTAGGTGTGTATAGTCTTAACCTGAGACTTACATCGCTAATGCTTACGACAATCGATATACTTTAGTTGAGGTCGTCTAGGACTGTAACCGGTTCTGTGTACGCCAATGCCGGGTATATTGAGAATCGTAGTGTATTGGATGTGATGTCAAGACGGAAGTATCACTCCAGTCATAGTGGAGATGATGTCACGCAGGATACGGTATTAGTGCTCTTAAGAGATGCGCATCCAATCGTGATATTATGACCAGTCATGAATATCCGATTATAGAGACTAGTTACCAGACATCCGATATGTGTTTCGGACGGGGCAGACACTTATCCAGCCCCAGCCCTAGCACGTGACTATCCGATACTGGGCCGATACGCACAATACATTAGTATACTACGTTTGATACAGATCTTATATTCTTTAATGGATATGTCCGGAGAATTGGGTAGACTTGGTGCTTTGCTAGGAGTCGACCTTGTCTCGTAAATCGGTAGAACGTAGTACTTGGTACGTACGTGATTCGGATACTCCGACGACCGTATTTACTGCCAGATTATCCGGGGATCTCATGGGTCGCTTCCCGATAATCCACCGATGACGCACAACTCGCACTCTTGAATAATCTGGGATTATATAGAAGAGAGAGAAAATTAATCTAGGATTAATAACGGAGATATTTTAATCCGGGATAAAATGTCGTCTATAAGAGAGAACGATTAATTTGGAATTGATCGATGAATTAATATATTCGATATATTAGACGAAATTAGATTTCGACGCGGAATTAAAATTAGATTTTAATTCGGGCAAACGAGTTAATTTAGAATTAATTCGTTAGCGACGTAAATAATAATTTCGCCAGGCGCAATTATTTATTTAAATTCGATTGAATTAACGTCGCGACGTAAGCTCGGTATTTCGGAAATATCGAACCCGAACGTGTGAGTGCACGTGGCCCACTTTCATTTGGAAACGTGTGGGGCCCACATGACACATGTTCATTTTTATGCATTATTTTATTCTAATGCATTGTGCATGTTGATTGCAATGCACTCAATGTATTGCATGGAATTGAGTGTTTGACACCTAAGCCTTTGCATGTTTTGTGTCTAAATTTATTATTATAACTAATAAAATTAGGGCATAAATTAAAGGGATTTTGGGTAATCATTTTAACTTAACACAAAACTTCTTCTCTCTTATTTTCTCTCTTCTCTCACGCCCAAAGCTTGAAATGGGGACTGGTTTTGAACCAAAAAACGTGACACAAAGGGAAGCAAGGGTTGGTTTTTCATGGGTGAAACCGCAAGTGCTAGCACACTACGATTCCGCGAAGTGGTAGGGAGGTTCACCCATGAGCGGAGACTCATCCGAAAGAGTTTGGAGCTTCGTTTTGAGATCCCTAAACTGCCAAGACAGTGATGCATGGACTGCTGCAGTGGGCTTACAAGGCAGTGCCGTTTTTGGGCATGTTTCGTCTTCAAATCGACATAACCGATCAATGTAAGTATTCCGCTATCTTCTTGGTGTATTCCGCATGTTTTCATGTCTTGTTTGATCTTGGGACCTTAGGTTTTTACCAACATCAACAACTCTAGATTAGCAACATGGTTTCCAAAACCTTAAAAGAAAGCTTATAACTACAATAGTCACAACCTTCCTTCATCATACATGCTCAACACTTCCATCAAAACTTCCATCACAAAAACACAAGGAATAAGAATAAATACCTAAAACATCATATGTTAAGCCTAGATCCTAAGGACATTCCATCTCTAATATAAGTTGAAGAACTTACTAAAACCCAAGCTTTCTTTGATTTCTTCTTTCTTTCTCTCAGCTTCCTTTGTTTTCCATTAATGGAGTTTATGTTAAGTTAATTAGGTTAACTTCCAATGAAATGAAAAACATATATACTTTGCATTCCAAAGGCCTTGGCCGAATTTGACAAAGCATATACAAGAAATATTAATTTCAACTTCATTTGAATTTCATTTGTTCAACTTGATCAATATCTAAAACACTTTAAAGATATTTAATTAAGTCACAAATGCAACTTAAGAAAAATATAACTCTTATATTTATTAAGTGTATGGCCGAAAATATCAAATAATAAAGGAAATGGATATTTCAATTTTTAAAAATTAAAACAAATATCCAAGGAAGTCAAATTCATTTGACAACTTTTTCCTTTAATGTAAAGTCAACATTTACACTTATAATCATTTCCTAACTTATCATTTGGTGATATATTTATATTTTAATTATATTAATCATTTAACAATTAAATAATTAAATAATTAATTAAATACAAATATATCAAATATATGTATTATATTTACTTTAAATATCTCAAATACATATATTGATGATATATGTCAAATACCTTTATTTGACTATTTATTAATGTGTATTAATAATATCATATATTAAATACAAATACACATTAATTAGGAAATGACGGTTCGGCCCGTTCGCATGTATTTTTCGTTTAACGATTAAACGATTTATAAATAATCATCATTATTCATAATTGTTGCTCTAGTGCTCTACGAGTATGTTTCATTATTGAGACTCTCTAGATTCAGGTATATCCGTCACGAAATCCAATTTCATGTCCATAATCTATCCACCCGTAGATTATGACGATCACGGATAAACTAGCTGAATCATACAGGTCGAGGTCATTGCATACGTATAATCCCTCCGTCACAGTATCCAGATAATCCCAGAGATATAGATGTAAACGTCAAATCTCTATAGGTATTATCTCGTCGACGTATCTATTAGCAATCTCTAAATAACACTCGGAACTTACTTCCGATGTATACTGTGGCCACAGATTTAACAGACTGCTAATATATATGGACTACCTATGCTCTGTACACACAGAACTGACGGATCCTATCTTGACACACACAGGATATCCTGAGGATCGATCCACACCCAAAACAGGCGGAGGTCTGATCTAAATAGATCGGTGACGTGACTGCCATCTAAGTGTGGAGGATGTCTCATACATCCACAGTGGTGTCTCAAGTCGAAGGACCACTATGCTACTCAACCCGAGAAGATTCTTATTGACGTTGGCGTACCATCCATTAAGAATCTTCGGTGAGCCGTTCAGTGTTTATCCATTATAACACCTACACGTCTATACGAGTCTCCATAGACTCATGGTTCATTGGGATAAACCATCGGACCAAGTCTCGATATACGACATGTACTGGTCTCAACGGATTTGACTAACCGACCCGTGTTAGCAAATCTTGACCAGGAACTATGTTTGATAATATACATATAGCAGTGACACTTCCCAATGTCAATTACAAACTAACTTGTAACTGTGTACTGCATTATATTTATCGGGCCTTTGTCTAATATATACATATCACTAAACCACATTTAGTTTCAATCTAATCGTAATCAGATCGAATACGTATATAAGAACAAGAGGTGCAACCATAAATAAGTAATATTATGGAATAAGGGGATGTTCGTATTCATGAATCAGACATAAATACGGCCCGGATTGGCGCTCTGAGCACCAACCCCAACATTTCTCCCACTTGCTCTAGTGCCAATCCACGGTATCATATACACGTCTCATGTTTCATCGTAGCACATGGCCCTCAAAAGCTCACCCAGTACTTAGAGGTAGGCAACCAAAACAGTCCGCTAGGACATATTGAGTTTGTCAAACAAACTCCATCTTTCCCATAGTCAGCATCATTCATATTTTGTAGAATCTAGATTATACATTAATATGACTCTGATGCTACACAGTATTATGCTACAGCTACTGAGTGTCCAAGTATTTAAAGATCAAATCCAAAATACTATGAAGACAACCGCAAGCACAATAACAATCCAAAAACTATCTAATTTAAAAAGGTCACTATGCAACTTCATAATCAAATACTTCAAAAGTTGCATTGATTCCACTTGATAGTAGAATCCTTCGTGACACTCCCACTGCATCTTTTGTGACTCTTTATGACGTAGACTATCTAACGTCATAATTAGTCTCAAAACTAATATGACCCTAATGGTTGCAGACTATATTCTCCATGAATTAGAAACTCGTTCTTAATATCTCAAAGATCACAAAGAACGTGTTTCAAGATCCATCATATGGTCTATAGGATGTCAAAATAACTCGTAACAATTACGATTAAATCGACATCGTAATCACACCTAATAAAGTATTCACTATGTCATCATCAAATGATACATAATATTGTTTAGACATTCTAATCAATATCTCTTTCGAAAAGGAATCATCCTTTACGAAAGATGAATACTATGTATAAGACACACACATAACTGTCGAACAGTTATACTAACTGTCATACAGATAGCCTTGTTATGTCCTTTCATTAGATCATATTTAATGTACGACTAATAGGAGTATCTCACAAGTCTCTTGGTTTTATATCTTATATAAAACTTTATATCGTATATAAAAGAGACGACTACTCCCTCTTTTATCACGGAGTAAAGAAGACATAGGTAAATCTTTTACCTCATAAACCATCTCATTATTACTATAATAATGACAATGTCGTTAAGATATATAACACTAGAAAGTAATATGTACGCTCCCACTAACCCTTCTAATCACTATGTATTCTATATACTTTGACAAATCAGACGATA